>CATIWR010635647.1:0-41773 GCA_949677035.1 Omphalea diandra | reverse complement strand
ATATATATATATATATATATAACTTAATTTTTAATTTTTATCATATACTTGGAATATAATATTCTAAGTTTTCTATTTGATCAATATATGTTACTTTGTATATTAGAATTTCTAAATAAATATTTTGATAAAAAGAATCGAAATTAACAGAAATTTCAAAATGAAAAACCTAAAACCAATCCAACTTCATAATTAGCGGAAATCATAAAACATAACACAAATTTACAAAATTACAGAATTCCTACAAAAATATTTCTTCCTTAAAATATGTAACTATTTTTGCAAAATAAATAGAAATATCAAAATAAAAACTGAAAAACTGTCAAAACATTATCATGAATAGAAATTAACAAAAACCAAAAAACATGACCAAAATTTACAAAATCACAAAATTTCTAAATAAATATTTTTTCCTAAAAAATAAATAATTTTTTTACAAAGTTAATAGAAATTAACAGATATCCCAAAAAAAAAAAAAAGAACAAACAATTCAAACTTCTTCATTAACAAAAATTAAAAAACCAAAAAATGTAACAAAAAAACCCTAATGGCCCTAAAATTTTCTTATATTATTCCTATAGAAACATGAACAAAACCAAATTCATTAATAAACACAAACATTAACCCTAACCCAAATTATTGTAAAAAAAAAAATTGAAACACAAATCAACATAAATTACATAGTTTAATTCAATTTATACAAAAACAAAAATTAAAATCTCATACAAGAACAAGAAACACAAAATTACCCAAAAAATTCATAATCATTCACTGTTAATAAAAAAACCCTTGAAATAGAACAAAGATAAATTACAATTTAAATAACCTAATTTCATGCAATTTCATGCTAACCAAGTAAAAATTCAATAAAAATAAACACTTAACTAAGAAGGGAACTCATAAAGGGCAATCACAATATTGAAATTGCAAATCGCAACCCATTAAGAGAATGATCTCCAAGTAAAACATAAAGGAAAATGAGAGAAAAAATAAAGGAATGATGATTTGATGACTGTGGAAGAGAGAGAGAGAGAGAGAGAGAGATGATGATGAGAAAGGGAGAATCATAGGAAGATAGGGAGAATGCTACTAGGGGAAGAAGAAATCGACCATTTAACATCCGAACTTAGTGAAAACTTTTTTTATCATTGTCCATATTGTAGCTTTAATGATGAATAAATTTGTCACTAATTAACATACCAAATGGATCCCCCCAATTATCGATGGCTTGTTTCCATCGCTAACCCATCAATGATAAAATATCGATGGATTAATACCTGTCACTAGTTTATTCCCTTGTTATTCCCCTACTAGTCCCTCGCAAAACTTCGTGCCACAAAATAATGAGCACATTAGCAATGGACTAGCCATAGATTTATCTCTAATGTTAATTTCTTATCATTATCTATTGGAAAACCATTGCAAATTATGATCCATAGCAAAACTATAACCTTTTCGTCTATAAATGGCGATAAAATTTGGTACGTCACTATTTTCCCTCACTTTTTCAATGTTTTCTTGTAATGACACTCATCATTCCTTATGTACATCCCTTCTTTCCTTTATTAAGGGATATCATGTTTGTTTGTACATCTTCATTTTTAATGTATAAGGTTTCTTTATATATATATATACTGGCACTTTTTATCAATTTCTTTTTATTTTTTATGTACAAATGTTCTTTTAGGAAACCTACCCTACTTGGTTCAAAGGGCCATACGTATTCTCTACCTCAAGTTGGTAATTTTTATTTTCTATATACATATGTTCTTTTGGGAAACCTACCTTACTTGGTCTAAGGGACCATACATATTTTCTACCTCAAGTTGGTAAAAGAATAAGGCTAATCCTAGGAAAAACTCTAGACTTCTTGAGTGGGAGTAATAAGGTTAAAAGGATCTTTTACAAATAACATGTGCATTTCATGCATACATGCATATATTATTTATTCATGCACCATTCTAATAGCCCTTATTTTGTAGCCATCACAGCTTTATCCAAACCTTTATGAAAGAGAAGGGGATATAGGCTAGCTAAGAAAAGTAAGATGCCTAACCCTATCCAAAGACTAAAATTATTCATGGAATTGATGGTGCCACCCAAGGTAGTAGAGAATATAAAGGTCGACCTTAGCCAAAAAATGGAAAAGAGGATTTGCAAGGAAATGAACTAATGCCTCAATGAGATCTTGAAGAAAAATAAAGCATCTGTTAATAGAACTGATAATGGGAAAGCACACATGGAGATGCCTCCTTTCGTGGTTATTAATGATGATTTGTTTCGGATGAAGGAGAATTATGAGAGTAAGTTAGTCAAGGGTACAAGTAGTATGGCCATAACCCCTAATAAGCATATAAAGAGTAAAAAAGAGAGTGCCTGATTTCATTACCTTGCTAAGCAACTAGAGAAGAGTCACAAGACTTTAGGCACCAAATTTGGAATGATGCATTGATATTGAAGAGTTACTTGCTTGCATACTTGAGAAGCTCCCCGCTAATTTTTTGATGCCCAAGCTTCTAAAGTTCACTAAAACTTAATATGTGATGAATCATCTCTATTCTTATATGTTATTCATTAAGACATTTAAAGTCTTCATAGATACTATGCGTGAGCTTTTTAAATTATCATTGGAGGGATCTATGAAAACCTGATATTATAACCAATTAAAATTATCAAAGGAGATTGAAAGAGTTAATGAAAGCTTTTGAAAAGTACTATGCTTTCAATTCAGACCTAAAGGACACCCTAGAAGACTTAGAGTCATGAAATAGAATACTAGTGAGATTATCAATAATTACTTAAGAAGATGGCTTTTGAGGCAACCACTGGACCAACAAAGAAGGAACAAGTTAGGATAATCATTAAGGGAGCCTAGCTTGACATAAACACAAAAATTAAAGGGATATTAGTGCATAATTTTGAAGATCTTAAAGAAGCTGGCTTGCAAGCTGAGGAGTTACAACCAAAACTGAAGAGATAGTATGATAGGAGAAAATGTGCGCCACTCAAACTTAAGGGGAAGGAAACAAGATCGTAGATGTAAATGCAGTAAGACCCCTGATGTGGTTCACAAATTTGGGTATGCCACTATCTAAAGCATTTAAGAAGTTACAAAAGCAAGTAGTATTAAAGCTAGTGGCACCTAGGCTACCTCTCAATCCTTTGCCAAGAGGATATGATGCCAATGCATATTGTACCTTTCATCAAAGAGTTAGGTATAACACATATGATTGCTATAGGTTGACACATGAGATCTAGGATCTTATTAATAATAAGATGATTTTCCCACCTAACTCTTGAAGGCCAAGCAATAAAGAGAATCTACTCATAAATTATCAAAGTGTCCTACCACCAAATCAAAGAAATTTTATGATAGATTTTGGAATTCTTTAAGAAGTTATTATAACTACTTTTAAAGATATGCCCCTTATAAAGGTTATAATTATTACATGTGCCATAATCCTTGGGATAGTTTAGATGAAGAAATTGAGGAAATGAAAGAGGAAGGATGACCAAGTTGTAGAAGGAAAGTGATAAAGAGAAGAAGGAGAAGAAAGTGAGCCACGTAATAAGAAGTGGGAAGTATTATTCTAACTATTAAGGTCCCAAAGATCTTGAGGTTCAAAAGGAGGTAGAGAGGCCATTGGAGAGTGAAGAAAAGATAAAAATCCCATTTTGAGGTCGTTGAAGATGGTACTAGCCTAAATCAATGTGTGGGAACTACTCATCACTTCTCAAAAGCATAAGAAGGTCATGGTAAAAGCATTATCGAGCTTGGTTTTGTCCAATGAGGTATCACATGAGGATAAGAGTGATCAGGTTTGGGTATGGACTAATTATTGACAAATATCTAATAATAAACAAAAAATTGGATATTTTAAAAAAGTTGTATCCAGTATCAAATTAAAATAAAGAATTATCAATTCCAAACTAAACCAGATATTGGTCCAGTTTAGTATGGACATTCGAGACTTTAAAGTATATTTCAAGTGTATCATTAATTTCATAGAACATAAATAAAAAAATTTATAAAGAAAAATTAAATCTAGAAGAGATAAATCTATAATCAACTAATCTAATTACAAACAAATAAAACATACAACCTAACTATATTCTAAGAATACATATGTTGCATGCCACTTGATAATTGATCTTTTACCTTAGATATCAATTTTATTTTTTTCTCTAATCAATTTCTAAAAACTAAAAACAAATCAAATGAAGAGAGAAAGAATGGTACAAGACCATTAATATTAAATATATGTTCTCACAATTAAAATTCCTTAATAAAAATATCAATACTACATATTTCAAATTTCTAGACTTATCAAATATCTAACAGTCATATCAGTAATCTATATTATGCAAAATTATTAAATAAAATTCCTAAATTATAAGACAAATCATGATTACTACAAATTCAACTTCAAAAATGGAGTAAGAACATGATTTACAGTGAAAAATGGTTGAAGGCAAACACAAAAAAATGAACTTTGATCTTCAAACATCCATGAACAAAATCAAAAAAAGTAGTATGCAGTATCAACATTGAAGAGTCTGCAGTATACAAAAAAACAAATCAAAAACCATCACAAATAGCAAAAAAAGCTACATAAATCAACATATCAATTCTCAATAGCACTAAATAACTTGTCATCTAAATTTTAGCAATCTATATATGATCTTAGCAGTACATGTTTCACAATTTTAGGTTTTACACAATATTTATAAAAAATAATTTTAGAATCAATGCGAGCAAACATTTATATTACTATAATTAATTGAATTTGGGAATTAAAAAAGGAAAGAATTCAGAACTTTAATTGATTCAAAAGGTGTCCAATCATTTACTATTTCTTCAAGTTGAATATGTTCAAAAGATGTCCTTTAACAATCTTGACAACAAATCAAGATCTTTATAGTTGTGGGTGTTAACAAAAACCTAAATTGGTCTAAGGTCCTCCCTCTAATGCTAAAAGCATATTCAAAGGCCACAGTAGAACACCAAATAGCAAGTACATCTCTTGTTACCATAGAAAAAATTGGAAATCTCATAGAACTGACTTTCCACCAATTTAAGAGGGTGAAATCATGTGACCACTGTTTTAAGTTCTCATCTATGTATTTATCAACCTCACTTTGTGATACAGAAGTTTGCTCTTTTATAACTTGCTTGAAAAATATTTATTCCTATTAGTATCACTCTCTGATGAATTTCCATCCATGCCACCTTTCAAATTGTTCGTTTCTTCCTTATGGACCATTATTAAATCAGAAAGAGCCTTTATTACTCTCATCGCCAAATTATTTCCCTCTTTTTCCCTGATAAATTTGAGTATATTTAGCTTGAGAAATCTAGTTTTGCACCTCAGATGTAATAAAACTGACACACATTCATCTTATCTAAAGATCCCAAATATTTATCAAATTTTACTCTCATATGTTTCTCGATCTTAAGAAGTGAGGGGTCTTTCCCACTCTTACATAAAGTCAATTCTCTCAAAATTTTAACAATCTTAGGGAAGTAAACATTAGAGGTTGAATATAAGGTACCAGACAGCTCTACAGTTATCTTATAGAACTTTTTAAAAAATTGTCTTAACCCCCTAACCTTTAACCAATCACCCTTATAAGAAATATCATCACCAAACTCTGTTAAATATCTAGGATTATCATCTTCCATCATCTCAAATGCCTTTTGATACACAATCTAACATCAAATAAGTGGAATTCCACCTAGAAGGATGATCTAGGATTAAGTAAGCCTTCAACCTGAATTTCACTTCAAATAACACTTTTTAAATGTATCTAACTTTTATGGACTGCACCTAATATATTTAACAACATTTCTGATACTACTTATAGAGCCTTGGACAAATTTAAAGCCATCCTTCATAACTAATTGGAGTATATGAGCACAACACGTCATATGAAACCACTCACCCCCATCACAAGAGAATCTTTTTTTAGCAATTTTTTCTTCACTTGTTGGATAGCTATATCCTTAAATGATGCATTCCTACAATTATACATATTACATTTTTTATACCCTACTCATCCATGTAAAAATCTATAAGATTTCTTATGTTAACCCTTTTATGACTCTTAATAATAGTGAAATTAAAGATCTTTTTATGCATTATCCATTGCCTATAAATGAAATTAATAGTCAAGCACAAATACAACATGTTTTGGAGTCTTGTCCACAAGTCAATGGTCAACGACACTCTATTGCATTAACTACTAAGTATAGGCTTCAATTTCCTGTTTTCCTCAACAAATATATGATAACAATCTCTAATTATTGTAAACCTAGAGGGACTTCTAAATTAAGGTTGTGTGTCTTCCACAAACTACCTAAAACTATCCTTTTCTACAAACTTAAATGCAAGTTCTTTCTTGATTACCATCCTAACAAGGGCTAACATACTAGCTTCCTAATCAAACTTCCATGTAGCCAATGTACTACTACCCTCCTCATTTGTTTAAAAAAAGCTTTTTTTTTTCTTTGCTACTGACCCCTTTTTTTCATCATTGAATTGTTGTTTTATATAGAAAGGAATTTTCTTACTTACTTCCCTAAAATGTTTACCTAACCCACTAGTTCCTAAATCACTCTTTGATCAATAATTCTTATTATACTAGATGTATTATATTCTACTAGTGTTCTTTCCATTTTCATCTACCATATTATCAAAATGATATTAAACAACACCTCTGCTAAGGGCTTTTAGTTACTATCATCACCATCAATATGCATATCACTAGAGATTGATTGTGTACCTTAAGGCTCTACATGTCCATCATTAAGATGTAGTTAGCTATCACTTGGTGGTGGTGGAACTAGAGGTAATAGTGGTGGTAATGTTAAAAGTGGATTCAGCAATACGCGAAAGATGATGCATTATTAGGTTTGGCTTCAGTGGATGAGTAGGCACTTTAAATTTATTACTTCTTTATTCAACTTTTAGTTGACTTTAACTACTACTTGCCTTGCCTTTTTCTTTAACATTAGAGTTCTTAATCATTGTTAATTTCTACAAGCATAGTTAAAAATAAGTAACAATTAGGAAAAACATATAAATAAAAACAAACATACTTCATAACATTTTGAATGACTAATCTTGGTATACATATAAAATGAAAAACTATGTACAATAATAAATATGTGATATAGGAACTATTGAGACTTAGTAAATGATTAGATGCAACATTTTCAACACTTCACATTTTGAATAACTTAGAGGAAGCCTTCTTTTATATGAAAGTTATGAGTGTGATGGCTAGTTATTAGAGCTTTCAAGACTCATCTGATGAAGAGGGTAAAAAGAAGAAAGACAAGCAGATTTGGATGTAATGGAAGACTAAGGAAAGGATTGGTCTATAGTTTTGAATGGTCCTCAGATAGTTTAACTATGGGATGACAAGTGCAATATGTCTAACGAACATTTTGAGTAGTGTTTATTAGATCAGCAGGTTTAGGAAATTGAGACTTCAGCTGAGAAGAAGCAAGCTATACACATTAAGCTAGAGGTGCCCTATAAAGATTCGAAATAAGGAAAGAGTGGACCTGATGCCTATGTTGGAACAAAATATGTAAATATCAACTTGATAGACATAGAAAACTTGATTGTGAACTCTTGGATATAAAAGTAGGTGGAGAATACAGGGATAAACATCTAAAATTGGGCGAACTGAGTTGGATGGGATGACATTCTAAGAGAGTTTCATGAAAGTCTAGCTCGGGGATGAAAAACATGAAATAGGAATTTAAGGGAATTACAAAAGCCATGGTCGATATTGGGAATAAAGGTGAAGTTAACTCCAAGCCAGTGACTGATGGCATGAAAACTACTTTTAAAATGGCTAATAAGGAGAATAAGACTGATGTTGAAGAGACTCCAACTACACCACCTAAAGAACCTTCCTTTCCTAATACCTTTGATATCATTATGTATAGCCTTTTTTAGGACAATGAATGATGAATTTTTCTACTTGTGTTGTCTTTCCTAATGGTAGTGTATATGACATGCATAATTTAATGAGCATATTTAATATTAATTATTTGCATACCACTGCATTTAATATTACACATAAGAAAATTAAAAAATCTTACTCTTGCTAGTGACACCACACCCAAAGAATGAAAGAAGTTTTAACATTAGCTTAAGAAGTATCAAAAGGTCTTTGCTTGGAATATGAGGATATGTCAAGGGTTGATCGATGGATAGACAAACATATGATCCCATCATACTTATACATGACACCAATAAAGTAAAAGCTTAGACATATGAGGCCGGAGTTGGCGCAATTGATAAAAGAAGAAGTGGCAAAGCAATTGAAGGCTAAGATTTTAGAAGTGGTTGACTAACTTTCATGGTTGGATAATTATATAATGTCATACCAAAGAATGATAGATGAGGAAGAATGTGCATGGATTATAGGGAAATGTGATTTCCTTACTTTACATCAATGTTTTGGTGGATAGTGTTGTGACATGTGTTATGTACTCCTTTATAGATTAATGTTTCAGGAATAACCAAATCCTCATGGCCATCATGAACAAGTTAAAGACTATCTTTATCTTCGAGTGGGGCATTTATTATTTCTAGGTAATGTCATTTAGGTTGAAAAATGTTAGAGCTATCTACCAACAGATGACCATTACATTATTCCATAATCTAATTGCTTAGGAAGTAGAGGTGTACATTGATGATATGATGGTAAAATCTCAAACCTAAGAAGGACATTTTAAGGCCTTAAAAAATATTTTACAAAGGTTGAACTAGTATAAGGTCAGGCTCAATCCCAAGAAATATGTGTTTAGGGTGTACTTCAACAAGTTGTTAGGGCATGTAGTGAGTGAGAAAAGAATTGAGGAAGACCTAGACAAAGTGAAGGCCATCCAAGTAATGCCTACACTAAAGGTTAAAAA
The DNA here is from genome assembly GCA_949677035.1 of Omphalea diandra. Taxonomy (NCBI): domain Eukaryota; kingdom Viridiplantae; phylum Streptophyta; class Magnoliopsida; order Malpighiales; family Euphorbiaceae; genus Omphalea; species Omphalea diandra. The sequence continues at coordinate 32,838 of CATIWR010635647.1, read as the reverse complement.
AAAAAAAAAGAGGTTTGAAGGTTTTTGTCTCATCTTAAGTATGTTAATAGGTTCATAGCCAAACTTACTCCTATTTATGAGCCATTCTTTAAGTAGTTGAGGAAAAACCAACTTATGTTATAAAATGAATAGTGTTAAAAGGCCTTCAAAAGATTAAAACAAAAAAAAAGAATATTGGTCTAATCCGCTGGTATAAAGATGGCCTAAGCTAGACAAACCATTGGTCATATACTTAAAAGTAAAAGAGAGTTTTATAAGGGTAATGTTGGCACATAACGATGAAGGAGGGAATGAGCATGCTATATTCTAACTTAGTAAAAAGTTGATCACATATATTACTCATAGAGAAACATGCCTGGCAATGGTGTAGGCTATAAAGAAGTTATGACATTATTTGTAGTCATATTCAATTGATGTTGTCTTAAAGCATGTTACAATCAAAGACATGCATGAAGCACTATCCTTAACTAGAAAATTAGCAAAGTTGTTAATACTCTTAATTAAGCTCGATATCAAATATGTAAAACATCGACCGTATGCAGAATAACTAGCTCATACTTTTCTAGCTCCTCAATAAAAGCTTAGGAGCAATAAAGCCCTAAGGATAGAGGTTGCATTTTGATGGAGCAGTGAATAAGAAAAGAGCTAGTATAGAGGTGATTTTGGTGTCACCAAAAAGAGAGCTACTCCTTATAGCCAAGAAAATGGATTCCAAAGTCACTAATAATATGGTCGAATATAAAGGTTGAACATTTAGACTGAAGTCATTAATCCAAATGATGGTTAAGATGGAAGAGGTGTTCGAAGACTCCTTGTTAGTAATTTTGCAAGTGACCAATGAATAAGAACTGAATAAAGTGCATTTGAACCCATACTTAGCGCATTTAAAGAAGCTAACTCCAAACTTCCAAAGAGTTATGTTCCATTATCCTTCGCGATAAGAAAATGCAATAGATGATGCATTTGCTATCTTAGTTTCTGTTTGGGATGGACTTTAGAAGATGCTAATGAAGCCTTTGATTGCACTCAAGTCCAGAACAACACATTATGTTAAAGAAAGGGTGATGCATATATTCAATTTTTCAATTCGATACAATTTTGGTATGGTTTCATATGATTCTCGACTTGATTTTTGTAAAATTCAGTGAAATTGTTATTCACCTCCATCATGGATTTATACTTAATGTAAGTTAAATAAAGCCTAATTCCCTTAATCTAAAATTTAGCTAAAGTCTTTGTAACACTTTACATCTTCATGTTCAGCCTATCTATTCTTCTTAAAGCCTTGTAAAGTATCCTAATTTTAGCCCAAAATCTAGTAATTGAACCTTAAGGCAACTTAAATGCATCTTGAATTAACCTAAGCCCATCATGAATACATCTTTGCTGCCTTTTCTCTCCATCAACCCCATCTTAAAGCCCATTAACTTGCCTTAGCTAATTCATATCATTTACTTTTTATTATATTAATGTGATATGTTATCTGAGGTTTAAATAGGAATTCTAATGCAAAAAACACATACACTTCATTTTTACATCTTTATGCAAAAACTCATGCAAATTCTTGATTGCTTTATTTAAATGGTTACTTATAACAATAGTTTTTTCTTCTAATTATATGGTTGTGATCATGTTATATGAGATTTAAATAACACTTTTGAAGTAAAAAAAATTCATACATTTTATTTCGAATCTTTATGGGAAAACTCATGTAAATCCTTGCTTACTTTTGCTTAAATGGTTACATGCAAAATTTTGCTTTCTTTTGATTATATTGATGTTATGATGTTAACTGAGGTTTAAATAGCAATTCTAATGCAAAAAACACACACTTCATTTTTGCATGTTTGTACGAAAACTCGAGTGTATTCTTACTTTTGCTTAAATGGTTACTAAAAAAAATTTCTTTGATTATATGGTTATGATCATGTTTTTCTGAGATTTAAATAACACTTTAGAAGTAAAAGAATACATATGCTTCATTTTTTCATCCATCCTTAAACTAGGAATATACTTGGATATCTTATCTTCACACCATAAAAAAAATGGTATATAATAATGAAAAATCCTTGCTTTTTTAAAACTTTTAAAGAACAATTTATTGAGCTAAAATAATTGGCACGAGTGCAAGCCATAATAGATTCAACAATCTTTTTTATGGTCAACTCCAACTTGCTAATTAAAGGACCTAAACATATAAATTCATAAAGATCTTCCACTAATGAAACTTATGTGAAAGCTTTTTAGGAAAAACATAATGCAATTGACTTTGCATTGATTTATTTATGGGAGTTGAGTTCTAATGCTTGGAGACATCTAGCATCCATGAACAATCAGTACCTGCAAAGCGCAATAGAAAAAGTTAACATCATTTGTCTATAATGTTAACCTAAGAACATAAACTCAATCTTAATTTATAAGAAATTTATTAATTCTAAACTTTAATTAGGAAATAATTATTTTTCCCTAATTGCAATATTACAATATCACTATTTAAATACATAAATAACGAAAAACATGAACACGATCTAGTATAGCATTGCAAAAGTGTTGGTTCAAGTATGCTCTTACAATTATTAGAGTGTTTTTTTGAACTATTGTCACGTTGTTAGGTACTAAGGTCACAATAGTTAGATGTAGCAAAACACATATATTTAACAACATATGGGCCACCATAATTTTGGTAAAGCCTACTGGTATGATGTAATGGCCATGCTTGGTATTGTGGATTAGTGAATATGAGATCTCTAATCGACACCTAACATTTGTGGGAATCATCCTTTTTCCCCCACCACTAACACTAAGGATTGGGAAGAAAATAAGTTGTATCAAAATCAAAATAGCTAAACCATTTTGAAATAAAGCCAAAAAATAAGAAAAACAATGAGACTGATTACTTTTTTCAATAATTTAATCTTCCTCTTCACATGTAAAACAATAATATACCTTAAATGACTACACTTATGGAAAGTTGATCACTTCTTACCTATTAAAGAAAGCTTCACAGTCATTTTATAATACTAGAAACAATCAAATCCTAAAAATCCCCAAGTTTCTTTAAAGTTAAGCTATTAAAACATTTCAAAAAATAAAGTATAAGACTAAAAATATAAGAACTTTACCTAGTTTAGTGAAATGGAATGTATCTTTGAAAACTTAGAAGATGAAAAGTGAAATTTAGATATAGCTTAGAGAGAGAGAAAATGAATGATGATGATAAGAAAAAGGCAAAGACTATAGCTTGTAATTATGAGTAATGTTATTACAATAGCAACTAAAATCATTACTATTAAGATAAGTGTTATTAGGTGGCAATTGTGATAAGATACTTAAAGCTGCCATTTTTCTCTATACTTAGAGAATCGTCTCTAACTCTTTCCTATGTTTTTTTGTTAATTCTTCTTCTTTGTCTCTTATAATATTATGTAGCAATGACTAAAGGAAGTATCCATCTAGTAAGATGATGGTATTATTATTTATATACAAATTGTGGAGAGGAGAATGCATACCTATGGATGACTTGTTTGATCTAATGTCTATCGAGCAAGAAATACAACAGATGCAATAATGACTGAGGGAGGAAAGTCAAGCAACTAGAGTCAACCAATGTCAACTCTATTAGATAATCAGCCAAGTATTCTAACTCATAACTAGGGCTCTGCATTTTCATATTTATATAAAAATAAAATTGTTTTCCAAATTAAAGAAGACTATATAAAAACCTTTGGGCTTTCATAAAAAAGAATACAAGCAACATTACCTTGTATGAACCGTGAGTCATAGCAACATTACCTTGTATGAACCGTGAGTCATACATAGAAATCTCCTAAAAACCAAAAATTTACACTATAACATTATAAATATTTTGAGGACTTCTAGATTTTTAATAATAATCTTTATATGAAGAGTGATATATGTCGTACCTGGTGACAAGAACAATGTCGGCATCAAGGATTAAAAAAATTATGAAGGCTGATTCAGTAAGACACATTGATGGCTAAAAATGGATAGAAGGAATAGGGGTTAAGTGGTGTATATAAGAGCACATGAGACAACTTATAGGAGAAAGAAAAAAAGGTAATGAAATTTGCACCATTTAAAGGCATGTGAATATTGTAGATGAAAACCAATCTAGGCTGTTGAAAAAAGAGAGTGATAGGCATAAAACCTAAAACCCAAATGATAGGCATAAAACCTAAAAGCTAAGTCAATGAGTAGTAAATGTAATAAATAGGGGAATGTGAAGAAGAAAAAGAGGTGTTAATGTAGGTGTAAAAGCAGGTTAAATTTGGATGTGTAGGAGGAATTGAGTTTGGCAATTGAAATGTTATGGCTGAGGAAGAATTATAGAGGAACATAAAGGGCCAAAATAGAGAGGAAATATACATAGTATGGCCCTAAAAAGCAATGAGACAATGTGGTAATGGTAAGAATATAGTATTGAAAGAATTGGAAAATAATGATAAAGTGGAGGAAAGATAAAGGTAATGTAATTATACAAACTTGTAAGTATGAACAATATAATGAATGATTTATGGGGTGATAGGGGGTGGTGTTAGGTAGTGAGATAGTAATTAGGGAATTGGTGGGAGGGATATTTATGAGGTTAGATGAATGGTAAGGAAATGAATACTAACTAGTGATAATAATTATATTTGTTTTATTGGGTACTTATATAAAGTGAATAAGATAACATGGGTGAGGATCGTAGCGAGAAGGGAAAAATCAAGTAATCGAAGAATGTATATTTATGTTTCATATGATAAACTTTTACTATATGAAAAAATAGTTTAAAGAATAAGTATTAAAGTGTTGAAGTGCATAAATAAATTTTGGTAAAGGGGCTAGAATATAATATTATAGAGGCATAGTTAAAGATAACTATGGTTGGCGATAAGAGTGTATGTTTGGTTTGAATGTGTATTATATTGGTGATGTAGGAAAGATGGCTTGGCTTGCCTATAATGTGATGAGATTGAGTGCAAGGAAAGATAGGTTAGTAGAAAATGCAATGTGAATAATGAATTAAACTTTGAATATTGGTAAAATGAATTATATAGGTTGGATGGTTATAAATATATGGACAATAGAAAAGGATGTGAGGCAACACCGTGAGTGCGTGTGATATGGTATTTAAAAAGGAAAAAATTATACTAGGTAGGTAATAATGAACATGAGTGGAAGAAAAATTTATGATTTATGTATAAAGAATAACATGAAATAAAGTAAGGAATTTATGAAGGAATGACATGAATAGTGAATTAGGACGTGGGAAATGAATAGAAATGGCAATAATAGCAGGAGTGGTATATTAGTATGGCATTATTGAAACAAAAGAAGGAAAAAAAAAGGGGTGAAAATGATAAGGAAATGAGGAAGCATGAAAAACAAAATAGAATAGGATGTGATGAAATTATGAACTTAATAAGTGAAAGTGAGTAGGGAGATATTAAGAAGATAACAATCAATATTAAATTGAATGAATGAAATGCAAAATTGTGTATAGAAATGTAGTAAAGAATAAGGAGATAATGTATAAAGTAGAAAGGAAGAAATTGAGAAAAAGGAAGGATATTAAAACTATATGCTTGAATTGACACATCAAAAGTGTGATGTAGATAAGAATGATGGGAAGTGGAAGTGCAAATTATAACAATAAAGTGGTATGAAATGAATTTGGTATAATAGGGTGATAATAATTGTATCTATTGATTAAAAAGGAAAAACATGTTATAATTAATAAATGTTTGTATGAAGCAAAAGTAATGAGAAAAAATAACATAAAAAAGGAGGGCAATATATGGAATGATAATTGTGATATATTTAAAGTTTAAAGTTTGTTGAGATATGTGTTTAATTATATACAGATTGGCAGAATGTAAAAAGTGATACTAGTGGCGAGGAAGCAAGATTTTATAGATAAGGCAAATGAAGAATTTAACAAATATATGGCATGTTCAAGGAAGGGAAACAATAATAAGGTAGGTGTTTATAGGCAAAGATAAGGTTTGAAAGTAGTGGTATAATATAGTTTTATTGTGTATTAGATGAATATAATAATAAGGGTATGGAAATAAATATGTCATATGTTTTTCAATGGTGCCCTAAAGGGGAGTTGAATAGGCAATGGCAAATTAACAATTTTAAACTAAATGTGAAAATGGACAAAGAATTAATACACAAGATTTATAAAGGTTTGACACAACTTGCCCACATCCTCTCCTTTAGGATTTCAACTTAACAATCCTTTACAAGTGATGAATTCTTGGGCTCTATCAACCTTTTACAAGTAGTTCATAATTACCATTTTAACTTAATCCAAAGTAGTACTATCTTAAACCTTTCATAAGAGATACATTCAAATGGTTTTTCAACTTTGAGTTACAAATCAATAGATTATCACACTTCTAGGAGACAGAAGAGACTCTCTCATTCAAGCAAGAATAGATGCTCAAAGTACATTCATAAGATAAGTTTGATGTGAGTGATCAAGTAACAAAGGTTCTTGCGAGGTTTATCCCTCAAATTTTGTTTTGAAGATAGCTCTTTTAGTTCACTCTCAAGCCTAATCAATGAATATTTTTTTGATTCTAGATCACCATTTCTTTTACAGTGTAATAGTGTTTTGATTAAGAATATCTTTCACAATACACACTTGGTGAAACAGTTCTCTATCTTATTTTGTTGAAAATAAGTCCTTTTATAGTCTAAACAAATAGTCATTAGAAAAAAGCTGTCACTTCACATTTTAGTTGTAAGCAAATAATGCCCATTGTAACATCTCCATGCCTGTTACTAAGGCATTAACCAATATTGACTTCATGTAAACAGTTGGTTGATAAAATAATTTTTGACTTTAAGGGTTGTTAGCATTAATGAAATCCTTTGAAACTAGTTATTAGATAGTGATTAGCTAAAGGCTCCTCCTTTGAACTTTTCAGTTCTCTATTTCACTTTTTCTTCAATGACCGTTAGACATAAATAATGGCCATTACTTCTTATCTTAATGACCGTTAGAGTAGAACAATGTTTATTATTAATTTTCCAAAAAGCATGAACTTAGTACTATATTTTTTAAGAATTACAGACATGCTTCAATAGCTATTAGAAAATTTGTAATGTCCATTAGATATACCTTCAACACTTGTTAAGATATGATGAGTTATTAAGTGTGCCTCATTGGAGGATTTAGAAGCTTTAACTTAATCTAGCATGTCTCTCCAACGAATGCCCATTTCGCATTAAAGAATGTTTTCTTAAACTAAGGCACTTTGTCTAACATCTATTGTAAAAGTGTAATGCTTGTTATGAGGGCAAGATTAATGCCCATTGCGAAAACACAACACCCATTACAAGGTACAAGGTGCATAGCTATGTTAGAGCAGTTGTCCAATACCTATTAGGAATATGGGCAACACCTGTTGAGAGGTCCAGAGTGCTTTACTCAAGCTATATTGTTTCTCTAACGCCTGTTATGAAATTTTGGTGCCTGTTTCGATGTCTACAACGCCTATTAGAAGTTGACAACACCCATTAGACTAATAAATTGAGTTTGCTTTTATCTTTATGCTCTAATTCTTAAAGTTTTCAATCAAAATTCCTTCTTTAATCATCGTAGTCCAAAGAATTATTGTTTCTACAAGATCTAACACAAATAACTTGGACAACGATAGCTTTTTGACTTGCTTGTAATAATAAAAACAAGACTTGAAATCTTAACGTTCAACATTTTTCCCCTTTTTGATGATGACAAATAATCTTTTAAAAACAATAAGGATATATGTGTTAAGTGATCAAATCTTAACTCGCTTTCAATTTATTAAGGCAATGCATTGAAGTATCATGTTTCCCTTTCAGCCTTTTTTTGAAAGATCAAATATTTTCTCCATTTTTCTCATGTTTTTCTTGATTTTTTTATTTCACTTCTCTCCCCTTATTACTCTTGATTTTTTCCCCCATTATAACTCTTGTTTTTCTCCCCCTTTCTTATTATCAAAAAGAACCAAATATAAGATCAATGAAGAGAACATATATATAAACCATATTTTCATTTCAAAAGAAAACAAACAAGTAACTTGTCTTTACCAAAGAGATGTCACCCTTCATCAATGTCGCCCTTCATCAACAATGTTTGAAAAACTAAAAAAATATAATACAATAAGGAAAATTATGCAGATGAATCATATGGAGGAGTAGTTTTGGAGGGACAGTTGGGGGGTTTTGTCTTAAGTTTTTAAGGGTGCTATGAAGTCTTTAAGGTCACATCTTACAGTAGGCTCTTTAAATTCCTTTAGTACAGGCTCTTTTGGGTCCGTTTGTGGATCTGGTTGCTCGGAAGGAGTATCCTTAGGCTCTTGGCTTGGACTTCTAGGTTGCACATTCAATCCTTCCATAATCTAGTCCAAGGTTTGGTTTACACCTTTCAAGTCACCCTTGATTTTTTCACCTTTTGGTGGAGGGAGGTGGAAGATGTTTTAACCCTTCTTACTACAGCAGTAATGTTCAAGAAACTTTACCTCAAAAGGAGAGATAAATGGTGTAGATATACTCAGCCTAATATTGTTAGCAACTTGAACCCTAGCCCTAACAGGCTCGTCAACATCTTCATTGACTTCTTCTTCTTGAGGAGCACCTTCTTACTCAAACACAAATCTTATTAACCTAATATCTAACCTCTGTAATATTCCTATACTCAATAACATTGTGTCATTAATAGGCTCATTATCAGGCAACTTCTCCAATACCAAATCATTGTTTTCAAGCTTTGCCTAAGTGGTTGGGATAGCCTTTACCAAATTTGCTATCTTATGATGTAATGGGTCATTGTAAATGCATTTGGCTTGTCAACTTGCCTATCCATTCTCTGTATTAGAAGCCAAGGGGTGTTCACCTTTTGTTTATTCTTCATACACCAGAGATAAAAACAAGTCCATCATGGTGCAGTTGTCGTTTGATTGGCCCCTTCTATTAATGTTCCAAGAGGTGAACCTGTGGGTGATCCTCAAGGCATAACTCTTTATCTTCAAGGCCTTATCGTTCTTACTATTGTATTTGGTTATTCCATCAATCATGGACTTCCAAACTGATTAATATCTAATTTGAACTATGTTAGATGCTCTGTTAATCCATTATTGAATGCATCAAAGCATCTAGCCAGGTCATTTGGCCTAATCTTATACTTTTCCCAAATTTTTTAAATTTGATTGTCCCTACTTGAGCATAGACTTCATATTCTTTTGCTAAAACTTCCTATGTTATGAGAAATTCTATAAGTAGCTCTAAGTAAGATGGCTCTCTAATATGGCGAAAGAGTTCCCATCCAATTGACCTTTTCAACCTGTTCAACTAAGTTGTATCTTTACAAGTCATTCCATTCAAGAAATTTCCCACCATAAAGTTATCTTTTCATCAACTTTTAATCAATGGACTTCTCTTTATTGGTTTTGAGACATAGTTGGTGAACCAGGGGAGTAGCTGCAAGCTTTGAACTAGGTTTAGGTACATGCTCTATTTTGGGTGCTTTACCTTTTCCCTTATATTCTTGGGATGCTTTGGCTTTCTTTGTTTATTATTAGGTTGTAAAGGGTTCTACAACTCTTTTTTTTTTATTAAGCCAACATGGTGGCTGGGTTCTCCTCACTATCAAAGCTGAAGCTTGTGTACGATGATTGGGGATTTTTCCTAGCAGGTTGTTTGAATCTCTTAGTGGTTCTAATTTTGGATGCCAAGGTGAGTGAATTATGTAAAACAATATGCAGTAATGATTAAAAGAGATGAAGAGAAAGCAAAGCAATAGCAGAAAGTAAATGTGACTTTAGGGTTTAAAAGGTTTAAATAGAAGTTCAATCGGATCCCTCTTTAAAAAAAAAATATCACCATTAGGAATGTTCAACAGCTAATATGAATAAGGCAACGGTTGTTGGACTTAACTGTTAGCATGGTTTGCAAAGTTCTTTAGCCAACGATGGTGGCTATTTGTAACGACCATTAGAAATTATGACAACGGTCGTTGAAGATTCACAACGATCGTTGAGATGAATAGTTTCAAATTAAAACTTTTTCATGTAATGCAATGGTCATTGTGAGCTTTGAAATATTCATTGGCCATGTTTCTCAACTAAAAACTTAATTTAAAACCAATTTTCTAATGATCCAAACCTTTTTAAAGCTTAGTTGATGAATATTATCAATCAAATTCAGTAAAATGACCATGAATTCAACTGACAATTGGACAGAATTAATCATAATCATACATAATTGAAATCTTTTGTCATTGAATCCAAAGACTTTAAAAGTGATCAAATATCAACATGTGCAACAATGATTATGAATAGATTGAGAAGGAGATGAACCTGATTGAAGCTATTTCAAGGTATTTCCATCTATCATACCAAGTTCCCTTTTGATGAATTGCATCTTTTCATCATAAAGTGATTTAGTGAAACTATCTACCAATTAATGGTTAGCATAAACAAATTCCAACACAATAATGTCAATATTATCATGATCCCTAAGAAAGTGATGTCTTATTTCTATACGCTTGCTTTTAGAATGTTGAATGGGATTTTGAATAGGTTTATAATAGTAATGTTATCAGACTTAATAACAACTAGTTTTATAAAAGCATTGTAATTTAGAAGTTCTTGTTTCATCCATAAGATTTGGGCATAACATAGGCCAACTGCTATATACTTAGCTTCTGCAATTGACAAAGCAACTAAGTTTTACTTTTTGCTACTCTAAGACACCAAGCATTGACCAAGTAATTGACATGTTCCTAAAGTGCATTTTCTATCTAAGGTAACCTAGCAAAATCAATATTAAAAAATGCATTTAACTCAAATGAAGAACTCTTAAGATACCAAAAGTTCTAAGTTAGGAGTACCAATAAAATATTTTAGTATGTATTTTATGGCACCCAAGTGAGATTCCTTAAGATTATATTGATATCTAGCACATAAGTAAACAACAAACATAATTTCAGGTCTAAAGGTTGTGAGATAGAGTAAACTGCTAATCATATCTATGTATAGTTTTTATCCACATTCTTACCATGTTCATCCATATCTAGCTTGATGTTAGTGCTCATAGGTGTTTTACAAAGTTTATTGTTGTCCATGCCAAATCTTTGATTAGCTCCTTTGTATATTTGGATTGATTGATAAAGATTCCTTCCTTCACTTAGTTGATTTATAATCTAAGGAATAATTTAATTTATCTTATCAGACTCATCTTAAACTTACTTTTCATTACTTTTAAGAAATCTAAACATAAGCAAACATTAGTAGCACCAAATATGATATCATCTACGTATATTTATACTAGTAAAATGTCTCCATTTTTTTCTTAGAGAAAAAAGTTATATTTACCAATACTTTAGTGAAACCTTTCTCTTCAAGAAAGTTACTCAAGACTTTAAGCCATATAAGGCTTTGGTGAGCTTATACACATGATCAGGAAAGCAATGGCTTTCAAATCCAAGAGGTTGTACAACAAAGACTTCCTCCTCAATGTAACCATTGAGGAAAGAACTTTTAACATCCATTTGGTATAACTTGAAGTTAATGTGTGATGAAAATGCAATAAGAATTCTAATGGCTTCAAGTCTAGCTTTAGGTATAAAAGTCTCATCAAAGTCAATCCCTTCTTCTTGGTTATAGCTTTTGGCTACTAACCGAGCCTTGTTCCTAACAATGACTTCATGTTTATCAAGTTTATTTCTATAGACCCATTTAGTTCCAATAATAGAATGGTTAAGAGGTCTATGAACTAAGGTCCAAACTTTGTTTCTTTTGAATTGATTGAGTTCTTCTTGCATAGTAAGAACCCAATGTTTATCTTTAATGGCCTCATCTATAATCTTAGGCTTAATAAAGGATACAAAAGAAAGAGTAGTACATGCACCTCTAAAAGATGATTAAGTTGTAGCTAACTTGATGGATCACTAATGATAAGATCTCTTGGGTGATCTTTCTTGAAAATACAGTCCCTTTCTAATTGAGTTTACTCTTCACAAGGAGTTGGAAAAGATGGATCTTCATTTCTTTCATTTCTCATGTCTTATATTTTGTCCATATTCATTACTTCTTTTGTAATGTTTAGCTTACTCAAGGAACCCACAAGATCATTAATATTTTATTCCATTTTTAAAGAAGTGAGGTTAGATTCATCATCAAGAGTTCTCTTATTAAAGACTTTATACCCATTATAAGTGGTAGAGTATCTAAGAAAAATTCATTCATCGAATTTGGAGTCAAACTTACTAAGGTTGTCTTTAGTGTTTAGAACAAAACACTTGTAACCAAAAACTCTAAAATATGAAATCTTGGACTTTCTGTTGTTCCATAACTCATAGGGAGTTTTGTTCAACAAAGGTCTCACTAAGAATTTATTTAAGACATAGTAAGAAGTAGTTATAGCTTCAGCCAAAAACTACTTAAGAAGATTATACTCATTCAACATTATTCTAGTCATTTCTTAAAGAATTCTATTTTTCCTTTCTACTTTCCCATTTTATTGTGGAGTTTTAAGAGTTGAGAAGTTAAGTGAGATATCATACTCATGACAAAAGCTTTGAAACTTGGCATTCTCAAACTCACCTTCATGGTCACTCTTAATAGAAAAGATTTTCAAATCCTTTTAGCTTTGAGTTCTCTTAGCAAAGGTTCTAAATGCATCAAAACAAGAATCCTTATATGGAAGGAATAACACCCATATGTATTCAGAGAACCATCTACAAATGACAAATGCATAATGCATGCCTCCTAAACTAGCTACCTTAGTAAGGCTAAAAAGATCCATGTGAAGTGATTGCAATGGTCGAGAAAAAATTACCTTGTTCTTGGCATTGAATGAGGATGTAATTTATTTACCTCTTTGACATGTTTTACAAACTCCTTCCTTTATGAAATTGATTTTAGGTTGACCTACAACCAAGTCTTTTCTCTTTAGCATATTGTGGAGTTCCATACTAGCATGTCTTAGCCTTCTATGCCAAGTTTTACCTTCATTAATTGTAGAGACTAAACACTTTGCATTATGGTTAATGAGAGAGTTTAAATCAATCACATAGATATTATGAACTCTACTAATGAATAAAATTTTGCTATCACTCATCCTTGATACATAGCATGCTTATGGTTCAAACATAACCCTAAGGCCTTTGTCACCTAGCTGACTTACACTTACCAAGTTGTGCCTAAGTCTATCAACAAGCAATACTTTATCAAAGTTAGGTGATTCATCATCCTTACCAACTTTACCTATGCCAATAATTTTTGCTTCACCATTGTCTCCAAAAGACATATTTCTAAGACCTTTAATCTCTTCTTAGTGTAAGAAGAACTCTTTTTCTCTTAGTATATGTTTTGAACATCCACTATCAAGATACCATTCTTGCTTTCCAACATAGGAATTCAAAATCATCACTATCATTGTCACTGTTGGATGTGTGCTCACTTAAGGATTCATTTCATTGCTCTTCAGTTGTCATAAGATAGAAGTTAACTAGCTCCTTTCTTATCTCACCTTCATCAAGTTTGAAATCACTAGTGTCATCTCTAGTGTATTTGTGTACTTCCTTTCCTTTTTTAAAGGTGTACTTATTAGAAACGAGCTTGCTTTTCTTAATCTTAAGATAATCTGATTTTATATGCCATTTCTTATTGCATTCATAACCGATGAGTTGATTCTTGGTTCCTTTCTTCTTGTATTTCCTTGCCTTTCTACCTCTTTTATGTAAAAGGAATTTCTTTACTTGGTTGGTGATGAAGGCATGATGTTCATCTTTATTACTATCTTCATCATCACTAGAAAAGTTAGAAGTTAGTAAATAAGAAGCATAAGGAGTTTTAGAACATACCTTTTTGGCTTTTAGTGCCAAGTCTTTCATTCCATCCTTATGTTCTCAACAGGCTTCTCAAGAGCTATCACATGAGCCAATAACTTTTCCATAAGCTCATCAAGTGATAAGACTTCTAGTTTTGTTGGCTTCCTCTATAGTTGTCCTCTTAGCTTCCCACTTATCTTTAGGAAATATTATCAAAATTTTCACTACCATGTCCTCATTTATTTGATTTTTCTAAGGTCTTGAGAGTCCCACAATGTCTATGAATCTATTATACATCTCAATAATAGTCTCACCAAGTTGGTATACAAATGTTTCATACATCTATGTATACATTTGTATCTTCTTTTCTTTTTCACTTTACTGGTTCCTTCATGTTGTGTCTATAATATGTCTCATAGTTTTATGGCTGATGTACACATTTGTAGCTTAGCACATTGAGATTTATGGATTGGACACAAAAAAATAGGCATTACTCTTTTATTCTTTAGTTTTGCCTTATTTTATGTATTAGTCCACTTATTCTTTGGCTTTGGTACAAGGACATTTCCCATTTGCTTTTTTGGAACTTCTCTTCCTTCCACAACAATGTCTCATAGTCAATGGATTTACTACTAAATAAGAGCTCCATAAGATTCTTCCAATAGCCATAATCATCTCCCTTAAAGAATGGAAGCTTATGGATGGATTATGATTCTTCATGACCGGCAATGATCCTTATTCTGAGCACTTAAGATTTGATCAAGACACAAGCTTTGATACCAATTGTTATCCCTTGGTGCCCTATAAGGGGGGTTAAATAGGGCAATGGCAAATTAACAATTTTAAACTAAATGCGAAAATAGATAAAGAATCAAAACAAAATTTATAAAGGTACAACACAACTTAACTATGCCCTCTCCTCTAGTATTTCAACTAGAGCCTTCACTATATAATAACTTAAGGTACTATTAATAACCTTTACATGAGTAAGTTTTAGGGCATTTACCAAGCCTTTACAAGTGATAGATTCTTAGGTTGTATCAACCTTTTACAAGTAGTTCACAATTACTACTTAACCTTAACCCAAAGTGGTTTCTAGGTATGACCTTAAAACTTTCATAAAAGATACATTCAAATGGTTTTTTTAACTTTAAGTAACAAATCAATGGATTATCACACTTCTAAAGAAAGAATAGACTCTTTCACCCAAGCAAGAATAGATGCTCAAAGTAGATTTACAAAATATGCTTGATGTGAGTGATCAAGTAACAAGGGTTCTTGAGAGGTTTGCCCTTCAAATTCTATTTTGAAGATACCTCTTTTAGCTCACTTTCAAGCCTGATCAATGAATGTCTTTTTTATGCTAGATAAATCTTTCTTTTATAATGAAACATCCTTTTGATTAAGAATATCTTTCATAATAGATTACTTACTTGATGAACAATTCTCTATTTTTTCTGTTGAGAATGAGTTTTTTTATAGCCTAAACAAAGAACTAGCCATTAGAAAAAAAAGTTATCACCTTTAATTTCAACTGTAAGCAAATAACGCCCATTGTAACATCTTTATGCCTATTGCTAAGGCATCAACCAATATCAACTTCATGCAAATGTTTAGTTGACAAAACAATTTTTGCCATCAACGGCCATTGGCATCGATGAAATGCCCATTGGAACTAGCTATTAGAGAGTGATTGACTAAAGTCTCATCTTTTAACTTTTTAAATTATCTGTTTCATTTTTTCTTCAATGACCATTAGACATAAACAAAAGCCACTACTTCTAATCTTAATGCCTATTGAAGTAAGAATAATACTCCTTGTTGATTTTCTAAAAGGCATGAACTTGGTGCTTTATTTTTCAAGAACTATAGACATGCTTCAACAGCTATTGGAAAATTCACAATGCCTATTGGATATACCTTCAATCCTATTAAGATATCATAAGTTATTGAGTGTGCCTCATTTGAGGGTACAAAGAGTGTCTCTCCAATGCTTGTTGTCAAGAGCCAATACTCGTTTTGCATTTTAGAGAGTTTTGGTCAATGTAAGGCACTTTGTCCAACACCTATTACGAAAGTCCAATGCTTATTATGAGGGTAAGATAAATACCCATTGTGAAATCACAATGCCTATTACAAGGGTCAAGGTTCATAGCTATGTCAGAGTAATTGTCCAATGCCTATTGGGAATATGGGCACCTGTTGAGAGGTCTAGAGAGCTTTACTCAAGCTAAAGTGTTTCTCCAATACCTATTATGAAATTTCAATGCTCATTGCGAGGTCTGCAATGACTATTAGATGTTAGAAACGACCATTAGAATGATAAGTTGAATTTACTTTAATCTTCACTCTTTAATATTTAGAGTTTTCAATCAAAATTCTTTCTCCAATCATCATAGTCCAAAGAATTGTTGTTTTTGCAAAATCTAAAACAAATAACTTGGACAAAGGTTAGCTTTTTGACTTGTTTATAATCATCAAACAAGACTTGAAACCTTGAAATTCAACATCATATTATTGAGAATTTCCTATTTTCAATTTGTATGAACTATATGGAGGCAACAATTGTAGGTAATAATAAGGCCAAAGAAAATAATATGTTATGATATATAATTTGTGAAAATTGTTGTGTGCTTAATGTAAATGATTGCTTATGTATTAGAATGAAGAATGAACGTTTGAATTTTTTAATACAAAATTATCTATAATTATGGTGCACGATGGGGAAATTTATACTGTTTGTGAGCACTTTTAAGCATGGAAAAGTAAAAGTAGAGAAAGAATTAGGACTTGAAGGTTTACTGCATATTCAGGTAAGTAGGTTGCCACTAAAGTTCATTGAAGAATTAATTTGGAGATTTGATTAGGAGAAGAAAGAATTACAAGATCATGGAAAGGCTATAGAGATGCATGTTATTGATGTAACAAGGATTATAAGATTAAAAAGCACAGGGAGATGGGTGGATTTACAACTATCAAAAGACTCAGTTAATGTGTGTGCAAGGTATAATATAAGTGAAAGGGATATGTTAGTGTATTCCTTATAAGATGATGTTATAGACTCGCGAGCAAGGAAAGAATTCAAGGCAAAGTTGTTTTATATGTCATGTCAAGTATTGTAGTTTCAACAACAAGTGTTATGGTGAGGAAGAATTTAGTTGGGTTATTGGATGATATGGAAGCAATCCTAGACTTAGACTTGGCAACAGTAGCATTGAAATATCTAACACTAGCAATAGGTGCATTCAAGAAGGTTGGGTCAGGTCAAGAGCGACCGAAGTTTATAGGGGGTTACATTGTGCTATTACAAGTAAAAGGATTATTGTTTGGTTGATGTTAGGATTTAGGTAAGGAGACAAAGAGAAGCGATTCAATGCGGGACAGAAACAGTGTGGGTATAAATGAGATCACATTTGGATAAAATTTAATGTTTATTTCTTTAAAGTTGTTATATAAATTGTGCACTTTCATATTTTATTTTTGTAAGGCATAATATGAAAATTTAAAAGTATGTTTTAATTTTATATGTTTTGAAAGAAAGTAAGAATGATCGAAAGACAATGATGATGGGAATATAAACCATGGTAGATTGTGTGTGTGTGTCATTATTTGGATAGAGGATATAATGAGTTGTTCAGCTAATTTTTTTCATAGAGTAAAGTTGTTGAAATTGTAAATGGAATTTTACGAAATTGTGTATATAGAGAATTAAGTACTCTAAAAAACAAAATTGGTTGAAATTATTAATATAGTTGAACAATGTTGTTTCCTATTTTGAATTTGAGAAATTTTGCACTTGATATAAAGAATATTTAAATTTTGTATACAAATGTTGAATTTGTTAGTAATTGAAGTTGGGAAAGTTGACTTATTGTTAATTAACAAGTGTTTTACATGGAGAACATTTTAGTAGGGGTGGTGTTTACCTTGTGGCTTATATCCTATGCCTCAGATACGTGATTGGTTTGATAAAGAAACTAGTGTGTACATATGGTGGGCTTCATAGTACAAAGGTAACAATAGAGAAATGATGGT
Organism: Omphalea diandra; assembly: GCA_949677035.1. Taxonomy (NCBI): domain Eukaryota; kingdom Viridiplantae; phylum Streptophyta; class Magnoliopsida; order Malpighiales; family Euphorbiaceae; genus Omphalea; species Omphalea diandra. The sequence goes on along the minus strand of CATIWR010635647.1, from coordinate 14,975 downwards.
AACATATATAGTTTAAGTGGATGTGACCTATGGGCAATAAATAAGTTTATTATTTAAGATTTGCTAGTGAAATGGGGGAAAAAGTTAGAAAAGTGCATGAGGTATTGCAAATATCATATAATGTAGTGCTTAGAAATATTCAATATACTATTCTAAATGGAAATTAATGGTACTTTTTTGAAATGGTAGGTTATAGGTGAAAATGGTGAAAGTATGAGTTATGTTGCTGATGATAGAGATTCAAATGTAACAGAAATGGTAATAGTGCATTCCATTGCATACAATTATATAAAAATAATTATTATAATTGGATGAATGAACCCTAGTTGAGCAAATAGTGTGATATGATTGAATGTGTAATGTATAAACTAGCCAGATTAGAATGTTTAACCATAAACTTGACATATTGATAATGTTGTGTTGACATAACTTAGGGGTGTAAAAAGGCAAAATGAAGAGTTAAGGAGGATGATGACAGAGATTTACGGATTTATAGAAATGAGAAATCAAGAAATGGAATAAATGGCATTAAGGCAACATAAAGAAATGATAGAAAGGTGACATTTTGCGAAATTGGCACAAATTTTGGTGATGATTGTATTGGGGGCACAACAAGTAATGCAAAGGCAGGATGATTATGGATGTGGGAATAATTTGGCCACTAATTCCATACAATTAAGTGCAGGTGATGCAGAGTTAGGAAACTTGGTAGGATAAGAAAGGGAAGTTGAGAAGGTAGATGAGGATGAATGTAACTAAAATGAAAGTGGGAAAGAAGTTGAAGCGAAAGGCAATAGTTGTATTGAAATTGAAGGAGGCATGAGTGAGTCGGTAACAAAGACAATAAAACATTCTAGTAAGTTATTATTTGGGAAATGAATGTTGTATGTAGTGGGTGATGTAATATTAGCATGTGACATTGATTTAATATTGATTAATGTGTTTTTAGACTGACACGATATTCAGGCAGGTCTCAATTTAGATGATCAAATGTATGATGTTAAAATAAGCGATGGCAAAAAATCCTTAAAAAATGATGAGTTATTAATAGGCTAAGGTGTTGTATATGGCATAATTGCTTACAGAAGGAAGAAAAAGATTGAACAAACTATTGCTAAGGAATGTGAAGGTGCACATGAAACCTTTTATCCAATTTGAAATGAGTTATATGGTTAAATGAATGAAAGTTTATGGAATGGAGCAAATTGATATGAACCTATATTGTAGGAACCTATGTTATAAGTAAAAGATTTGAATTTATGAGTCATTCAAATTGATCATCGACTTATAGTTGGAACAAGTGGGCGACATAGTTGTAATGACTATATTCTATTTACAAATCATGGCATTCATGTCCCAAAATACATATGCATAAAGGTTGATTCATTATACGTACACAATCTAACATATATTTAATGTACATATATGCTAACTAGTGTTTAAGGTTGGTGACCATAAATAGCTTCCTTTTTAGATATATGTACATGACATAAGGAGATAGGGAGTGGGAATTCAGTCGATGACCTATGGTCCATGTGTCTCTATGCAAAACTTTATGCACCAAAGTATCCAAACCTTATGCTTTAGTATCTAAAAAACATAATTATGATTTAGTGAGTCGCGACTCAATGAATGAAAACAATAATTAGATTCTTATGGCACAACCAATAATCAAATATCGTCAAGATACATTACAAGTATAAGAATTGACTATGTAAGTGCAAACGTAATAGATTGATTTTTGTCGTGACTTTCAAGACAAACATTGCTTGTAGAATTCATGTGATTCAAGTAACATTTGATTTTACTGGCCAGAATATAACAAGAGTATCATTTGATCAATAACATGTGCCAATAGGACATATTGGTCCATTTTCCAAATGATTTATAAATGTTTGACATGTCTATCACAACATCCTTTTAGTTTCATATGCAAGTGTTCATTCATAATGGTATGCCAAGTAATCATTAAGAGCATATAATTCTCACTTGACTTGTATTCACAGGTAAAATGTAACAATTCAATCACATATATGTGTAGTAGAACATAATCATGTCATAAAATTATCACACATACACCTTAGAATCTAATTATGATTTTTACTCACCTTTTGATGTGACCGACCTTTATGGTAGGTTTGGTCCTCTCTCTTAGGCTTCCTCAAAGTATTAAGATCCTAACATTTGATACATACATAGTTGTAAGTATGTCAAAATGATTATGAATGCTTGGTATGCAACTATGGCATGATCTATGCAAGTGAACCTAGCATTTATGCATATTTTCCTTATATGACAAACTGACCTTGCTACACTCTCACAATAAAAACTCTAGATATACTTATCTAAATGACTTAACCCTTTTTTCAAATAAACTAGACACATAATGATACAATATAGTCAAATTTCATGTCAATATAAGAGATATACAAAATGTGGAGAATTTTTGAATTTTGCCCTATTTTAATGTCATCTTAGTCTGAGTAGGTCTTACAATCTTGGGTATATCTAAAATTGTACAAATCCAATTACAAAATTGATATACCAAAAGGTAGAAAACACATAAAAGAACATTGTGCATATTTTATGCATTGTCTAATTCAGTCCATGAAGGCACCAAAACAAATGACTGATCTTAGAGTGAGCAGGTTTTCAACATGTTGACAATCAGTCATGATGAAGGGGCAATATCTCATCAACCATGATAAATTTAACAAAAATATTTTATAGTAATGTACCTAAGACATAAACATATAACTTTAAAGTTTAACACATCAAAAAATTCCAATTCTATGGCCATCAAATTCTTAGAAAATAGAATTATAAGACTGATAAGATTTTTTTAGGTTTAGGGTCAATCACAATCAATTAGCCATATTTCTTTCCACACAACAAATAAAATAAAACTGCTTTACAGGTAATTAGAGGGGATATAACCATACAAATTTCATGTTTTTTACTTTATCCAAATCAGAACATAAAGTTATCAAAATGTATGAAAACTACCAGACTAAGGAAATTTCAGTTGGTTGTAAACTAGCCCTAATGAAGGTACCATATCTCCTCACACCCACCAAATTAAGCAAAAATATTTTACATGCATTTATATGATGCATAAAGCTACAACTTTCATATTTTACACTTTCCTTACTTTCTCTTTTAGGGTTATGAAATCGAGGGTAAAAAATCTACTCTAACAATAAAACCAACACAAATAACTCTTGTTTCTTTTGAGCTTCAATGTCCATACATGAGCTCTACCTCAAATTACTCCATAAGTCTGAGTAACCTTGCATGATTAACATGTCATGAGGGAGTAATTTCATATGGAAAGGAGATAAATTTAACTTACCTATTTTCCCAAGACCATAAAAGCCTAGGATTCCTTCCTGGGCAGCTCACTCTTCTCCCTCTCTTTCTTCTTTTTCTTCTTCTTCTTCTTCTTCTTCTTCTTCTTCTTCTTCTTCTTCTTCTTCTTCTTCTTCTTCTTCTTCTTCTTCCTTAGCTCTCTCTTTCTTCTGTTGCACCTTATGTTTATCTTTATATTATGTTCCTAAAGGATGAAAAATTCAATTTGTAAACCTTTTCTAACAGGATAAAATCATGGTGTCTTATTTCCATTGGTTAGAAGTTCACTTTTCCTCTTTTAGTCCCTCTTCTTCACTCCTTCATCACCTTCATCCATCTCTTAATCTCCATATTCTCTTTATACTTTAAATAAGCTCTAAACCACCATTATTTATGATGTTATAACATGCACACAACATCAGATAATTTGTTATGCAACTATATAAACATTACATATATGTTCAAGTGTCCCAAATGCAATGGTGCAAGTGTCATTATTGTGTTCATCCAATTCACATATCTAAATGATTATTTATCCAATGTTTATGTTTATATGGGATTGCAAATCATTTATGCAATGAATAGGTTCATGTAAGAATGCCAATGAATGTTGATAGGGATGTTACAATAGGAGCTAGTGGGGTTGATATAGAGTGCAAAATTTATGGCATCATTCGTAGATGCTCTGAAAAGGAAGTTCGTCATGTGAAATGCAATCATGGTGGGTAAAAAGTAAAAGTTAATACAGTAGAGGAATCTTCTATACATGTAGAAGATGGAAGAATGTGTGATGTATATGATGATGTGCGACTGAGTTAACTAATATGTTGTGGTATTAAGGTAAGATTTTTGCTATAATGTATTGTATTATATATGTTTAATGATGGCTATTGTGTTATATGTAAACGCAAAATCATATTTGGGGCATCGAAAACTCTTGAAATTGATAAAATCAGGAATGTGCATTATTGGAATTGTTATTTAATGGTGAGGTTGGAAGTGACAGCAATCCAAGCAAGTACTAGTTGTGATCAATTCATTTGAGGAAATGAAGCTTTCAACTTGAGTCACCTTTCACAGAGCTCCGATGGCATAAGGGAAAAGGTATGGTGGCATATACTACAGCATAAATGGAATAATTAATGGTAACAGAGATTTTCTATTAGTAATGATGTTATGGAAAATGATACTTAGTAATAATAATTTAATAATGCAAGAAGAAGTATAAGATTAATTAGTTGAATTTGGAAAGGAAGTGACATAATGCATCTAATGTATTATAGGAGTCAAATAAATTAGTAACATTCCTTTGGTCATATGCAATCATCATGCAAGATAATGCAGCTTTCCTATGGCATGATAATTTATTTCGACATCTGATGAAAAAATGGCAAATTATAATAGTAAAACATTAGGTGTCATTTAGTAGGGAAATTGTGGAAGCATTTAGGTTGATATGGCACCAGTAATACAGACGCATGTTTATGTCTATGATATTGTAAAAGTATGTGGTTTTCTTGATTGTGTCCATTTAATTTTTATGTTAGCAACCCACTACTTGTGATAAAGCTTCACTCCTTTAATACATCTACATTCAAATGGTTACTTTCACAGTGAAGTCTTATAAATAGTGAGGTTAGTTTATCGATGTTGTTGAATGAATGTGAGTTTTAATATAGTAAAAGTATATGTTATTTGTATATGAGAAACTATTGATTATCCAATATATGTAATGCATAAAATGATGGAACTTGATACGTAGGTGATAAAATGTTGTGATTAACTTGGTCAATAAGTAACAAGATAGATTCCCTAAAGCTTGACATGTTTGGTTCCACCTTATGTAGTTATGGAATATTATTGATAAATAAATTATGTTTGTTGATGTGCAAACTGTAGTTATTGAGTAGTAAAATATTTATGCATTAACAATGTAAATTTACAATATAGAGATTAGTAGGACATGTGTCTGAGTTTGATGAGTTGATTACAAGTGTTTATAAGGAAGTAAATAAGAACAATAATGTGATTGGGGATTATTGGCACTATACAAAGGTGATGTTATTACCCAATTGGAGTTTTTATTAGAAATTACTTAGCATTGTGCATGTAATAATGATTTCAACGGAAATAATATTTGGTTGCATTGACATGTTTAGGTTATAAAAGGTTTGGCAATGTTATTGTGAATACAAAGAAGATAAGCATTAATTGATGTATAGAAATATTAATAATGGTAAAGTATGAATGTTAACAAACTATTTGTTGCAAATAGTAAAATGAACGTATAATCGACATTATATTTGTTAATTATAATTAGCAAAAAATTCATTATTTTGGAAACCCATGAGTCTGTTTATGAGGGTTTAAAATTGTGACTAAAATGTAATAATCAGATTGTGTTTCCTATGTAGAGTGCTTCCCTAGAGCATTGGTTCATGGTATATATGGATTTTATTGATGGGTATCCAATTGTGTTAGATTCCCTTCCCAGAAAGAGATGACAGTTAGTAGTGTGAACTAGTCTGATCAATGGTATGTATAGTGACCTAAATATGGTGTGAAGTTATGAATATGTTAAATAATTAATGATCATTTTATCCCTAACCTATGTTTGGGAACATATACTAATGGATGTTTTATGTTTGGTATTCCCTTGTTGAATTGGAACCTGTTTAGTTAGGTTCTATGGTCAAAATTTGATTAAATTTGAACTTTAAAAGTACGAAAAGTTCAGCTTCCCTTTCCATAATAAGCAAATTTCTGATGATAAATTTGGATTTATCACACCAGAAGGACAAGTTAGTGTAATAGATGAAGTTGCATTATTATTTGAAATATAAAGCAATAAGTGCAAATTTTATAGATGTTAGGGTATGTATGAAGATGGATACATAGGATTATGGTACTGATGAAATTGTTTGATTGCATATAAACATATCTGAAGGGTGAATAGATGTGTATCAGTATGCATGGTTTATGTGGCATTTCAAATTGATCCTATTATTTGTCATTATGTTTTGTAGCTATAATTATGGACTTTATGTCTATTAGTACATAAGGTCTATAGTCTCTTATAAGCTAAAAGCAATGGTTAAAAAAGAAGAGATGTTGAAAATGAAGAGAAACATATCTTGTGTTATGTAATTTCAATTTCAATGAAGCGTGATGTTGTATATGGAAAAATATCATGTAAATATAAAAATGCATTAAGAATTATTAGTATATGTTGGAGTATAAGTGGAACAGAGTTGTGTTTTGTTTTATAGTTTTGTAGTTTTAAGAAAACACAGAAAAGTGAGGCGCAACTCAAATCATGTAACCATGGTGTTATAATTTTGTTAAACATATATCCTCCTTAAAATAGTGACAAATATATAGAGGATTTGTTTTCGAGGTATGCATTTAAGGACAAAGGTTGTAAAAACATACATGCTCCCTCATAATAAATAATTTATGTGGGTATAATCATACCTCAAATGTGATAATCATTGTGTGCTAAATTATGATCTCTTACATTTCCTGGAAAGGGTAGTTGTATGAAATTTGGATTTATTGAGTTCAAGCTCAAACGAAATATTGAAATAAATTTAATTATAGGTATTAAACTGAGGTTCAGAATGGGACATCATTTGATATGGAGTAATGCATGGGATTGACTTAGTGGGAAGTCTATTATTGACAAATGTGTCATGTAGAACTCTCTAACAATGAGGAAAGTAAAGGAAGACAGGATTTAAGTTAAAAGGCTATGGCAACGTTATGTAAGTGGGTTTCTTCGATGGCCCATAAAGGAGGAAGGAAAGAAATGCAGGAAAATAATAATACCTTGCAGTCAATGATTGGGAATGGACGAAAAAGCAATAATGAAGTAAAAGCATATATTATATTGATAAATTTAATTTCCTTTGAAATCAGATCCCAAGTATGTTGATTAACAACCTGTTTGGATAGGGGTAAGGAAGTGAAATTAAAGGAAAAGTAAGGGAAGAGAAGGAGGGGGAAGGTAGGAGAATGATGAGGAAGTGTATATATTAATCTTACTTTTATTTAGGAAAGGAGTAAAGGGAATGAAAGGTAATATATATCCCCTTGTTTTAAAGGAAAGATAAGTAAAGGAAGGTTAAGCACTAAAAGTACTTAAATAATCTTATAACTTAAAAAAATTTATATATATATATATATATATATGACTTAATTAATTACTACCACACAACCGTCATGAATATTAGCAAATGCATTCATTCAATTATGATTGAAAACAAAAATATAAAAATTTAGAAAAAAAATCAATAAGTATTAGCTAGTAGGAAGAAGTAAGAAGTAAGCACAACACTTCAAGAATGACAAAGAAAGATAAAAACAAGACAAAATTTCGAGTTTGTAGGGTTTTAGGCTCTTAACTATTAACAAAGGACAGTTTGAAATTTTAAATTTTAAATAAGGATAAAATTGGAAAGAAAATTTTTTTTTTTATTTGACTCCCTTCTCCTTTTTTACTCCCTAATTTGGGGCATAAGAAAAGTGGGATAAAATTAGGTACAGATGGGGAAAGCTTCCCTTCCCATCTCTTTCACTTTAATTACTCAGCTCTTCTCAAAAAAAAGGCATAAACTTACCTTTGATTTACTTACCCTTCTTTCCTCTTCCTTAACCCTAATCTAGACTGCCTATAAAGGAAAAGGAAGCTTACCCCTAATCCTAACAACCTTTAAAGGAAAAGGAAGCTTATAGGTGGCGCACCTGATGACAGCTACAGTGCTATTAAGGGTGGAAAAGTTTCACCCATACCTACCCTTAAAAAATTAGGAATGGGTAGGAAATGGGTAAGTTAATTTTAAATGGGTACTAATTGCGGCATTACCCACTTCACCTTAAAAACTATATGGGTGAAAATAGGATGGGTAAGGGTACCCATTTAATACACATTTAAAATATATTCACCACTAAAAACAAATACTATATTATTATTTATGTAAGTGATGTAAAAAATTTATACAAAAAATTGAAATATATTGAAAAAAGGAAAAAAAATATTTTGAATATATATTTTACAGAACAATAATTAATATATAAAAAAATTCTTTTTTAAAAAATATCTCTTTACAATTTTTATATAAAAAAGAATTAGATAAATTCACTCTAAATCAAATAAAAAACTTTCAAAATCCTATATTACTACATTATTCAAACTGAATCAATTAAATACATTAATCCTAAATTTGTGTAAATTTTTTTATAAATTAATTAGATATATGTATTTGTAACTTATTCATTTATTTCTAAATTTTATATATATTATTCGTTGCATGAAGAAACACATATCTACAAGTAAACAAAATGAATATATATATATATATATATATATACACACACATACACACGCGCACATAGTGTGTGTTTATGTGTATATATGTGTGTGTGTGTGTGTGTGTGTATGAATGTATATATTTATAGACACACACACACACACACACACACACACACACACACACACACACACACCCACACACACACACACACACACACACACACACACACACACACACACACACACACACACACATATATATATATATATATATATATATATATATATATATATATATATATATATGTATATTAATTCTAGTCTCAAACATAGTTTTAAACCATTATTTATCATTTGTCAATGAATTGTATATAATACAGTCGTGTGTTATTATTTTATATTATATTGTAAAATTGTCATTAAAAAATTATAAATAAAAAATTAGAAAAATCAATTACCATAAGAAAAAAACCTTATAATCATAAAAATTTCAAGACTACTCCTAGTGAGGAAAAATTTTGCACATACTAATTAATATATAAGTAATAATTAAACTTCTCATATTGTATTAATAGTTAAATTTAATCTTCTTACATAATATATAAGTAATACTTAAACTTGTTATATAATATTCTTTTTAAATTAGACTAAAAACTATTTAAGTAATACTATATTTACTATAAAAACAAAACATCTTTCTCAAATATAAGAGCAAAAATATAAATTAATCCAACAAAACACTATTGCACCAAGTCAAGAGTTAATATCATTAACCCTGTAAGTACTCTTCTCAATTTGTTTACTTTATTGATCAAACTAATATCAAGTTGTTTATTTTATATTATCATTCTTATTCTTTTGAATTGTTATTAATATAGTTCAAACTTTCAAATTTAATAATGACAAAACACATATTATCAGTAAATATTCTCAGAAAAATTACTCTTATTATGACAAATTCAAGTATTGAAATTCTATAAAATTTTAATACACATAGGTTGAAAAGAAATTTATTAAATTTACTATAAATATGTGTTACTACTAAAAATCAAAAATATAATATTATATTTCAAATTTAATTAAAATATAAATATAAATATAGGCCATGCAATACTTGGATTCATAACTAGTATTTATATAAAACCAAAGCATAGAGAAAGCCAATTTTTTATTTGACTTGTCATCATTCTGACAGTCTATTGAGTTGACACATTATCATTTTAGAATGTTTTATAAATTTGATTTCTTATCATATATTAATGACAACTAATGTTAAAATAATTATAAATATTTAATTTTCATATTCATCATTAGATCAATTATAATACATTTAATTTTAGCATAAACTATTAATTTATATATAATTTTAATTTTAATATATAATATAAATAATATTTCACATATAAGATGTAATTTGTTAAAAATCACTTACTTTAAAAAGATTTTACATATATTTGTCTAATTTCAAAAAAAATTCAATTAGATAAAATCTATTATAAATAACAAAATTGAGAAATGATAAACTCTCATCTACGAACTAACATATGATACTTTTTCATTTAGATTTTTTATACAATTGTAAAAGATTCCTACATCTATATATATAAAACTTTGCTAATATAATATATTTAAATTTAATTTAAATTTGAATAAATTTTCATTTGATGTGTAAAAATGAAATTTGATAAAATAAAAAATTGTAGTAATAAACTTTTAGTAATTAATAATTAAAAATAATTATTAAAAATACCTTTAATAATTAAAAAAATAATTAGAGAAAAATTCACACTAAATTCACAATCCATTAAATTAAGAATCAAGAAAAGGAAATATAAATTATTAAAATATGATTATGAATTTTTTACTTATTGAATATTTTTTATATAATGAAATGTAAAATCATTATTAGTTAAGATATTAGTAGTATATTGCAATTAAAAAATAATAGTTTTATTTATCTAAGATATCGCATGTAAAAATGAAGATGAAGATCAATTTTTAAATTGATTAAAAAAATATTTAAGATATATATTGATATGAAAGATTTTAATAGGGTTGATTAAAAAAATAATAAGTTGAATTTTATTGATTTGAAACAATATACATACGTATCAATTCACCTAAATATTTTCGATAGAAAATTATATATATGTATATGTTATTTTGATCATAAAAATTATTTATGATTGTTTATTATTTATCAAATTCATCATAAAAATTATTTATGATGAATATTTATTATTTTTAAATGAATATTTTAATAAATAAGTGACTAACAACTATATCTACTATTATGTTACATTAATTAATTAAAAAATTATAAATAATTAAAAAATATATGAAAAACTAAAATATATAGGATGAAAGAAAATATTTTTAAAAAAATAAAAAACTAATTATTTATCTAATTTAAATGATAAATATAAAATAATTTAAATAATATTAATTTTAAAATTATTTATTTTAATATTTAAAATAATTTAAATAATATTAATTTAAAAATTATTTATTTTAATATTCTTATATCTAAAATAACAATAAAATGAAAATTTTATTAATTATTTTATAAAAATCTTAAATTTTGAAACCTTCAACGGCCTCCCAATAAAAAATGCTTCCGGAAAAAAAGTATCAGGTGGACCGCATGTTGACCTACCGCCACGACAATAGCAACATCACCAATAGTTGACAGAGCTCACGTGCCAATACCAAACGGTCATTCCATGTTTTCAGTCACAGGCCCGTCCAACAATTTAATTTGGTAATAGAAACTTTATTTTTGTTTTAGATCAATGAAGTATTTTTATTTACAAGTAGTAGTACAATATGTATTTAAGAAGTTATTCATATAATTTATAATATTAATATATTTATCATAATTAATATTTATATATTAATTCAGTTCTTAAATAATGTTATTATTTTCATTATGATTTTTTTATGATTTTGTATCTTCATAATGGTTTTCATTAAATATTATATTATGACATGATATAGACTAAAATTAATTTTGGTACCATATTTAAGAGATCAATAATATTTCATTATCATATTATTAAATAAATAATTTTAATTGACAAAATTTTATAGAAGATAAAAAGAATAATTTTGAATAAAAATCATTAATAATAAAAGAGAATACAAATATAAATTAATGAATACAAAAAATTATTTTTTTTATTAAAAATTATTATCAACTAAATATTTCAAACAATAGCCTTAAAATATCTTTAAACAAATAAAAATTGTAGAGTTTTATCAAATTGAAAGGAAGGTAAACAATTGAAAGTTTATTCTTCAATTCTACTGAAACATGGATCCCAATCCAAAAAATAAAACATCAAAAAATAATTTTTAAATTAGTCTGTTCTTTCGGCAATGAGCCCAGAATCCTTTGGGTAGTCCACTTTCGCTAATTTTACACGCAGGGATGGCGATAAAGTGAAGATTCTTCACTCTCTACGGGATCTGTTTTGATTGAATGAGGAATCTTTTTTCTTTTTTTTTTTTTCTCCCATGCCATGGGGCTTGAGTTGGAATTACTCTCTCATACCACGGATCCTCGTAGAAATTTCAAAACGGATATTCATAGAAATTTAAAAAAATTAAATATATTTTTACAAATTTTTATATTTATTAAATGTATATTTTATATTTATTAGTTGCAGTTTATAACATAAAATATTTTTATTTTATTATTTAATAAATTGTATTTTTTAAAAAATAATATAACAATATAAACATTTGTCTTGAAGATTTTCCGCAGAGGCAATAACAAGAAAAAATTTCTCTCATCAAAAGGGTGGAATGGTATTTTGTATGATATTGAAAAATGAGAAATAAATTAATTAAATATGTTAAATTACAGAAGGATCTTAATAATATAATTAAATAAGCGAAAAATAAATTATATGATACTAAAATGTAAATAATGACTTAATTAGATATAACAAATCAAACCTAATTAATATTTTCAAGTTTTTCCCAGAGTATTCACTTTTAATTGTTTGATTTCCAATTTAATATTAGTTAGCTGGAAGAGAGAATGTTAGATTGAACTACTCTTCAAATGATCTAACTTTCTATTAGTGAACGGTAGCTATAACTTTAATGTTCTTTAATGTCATAATCACTACGTAGATTTTTGGGTGGAACATATAAATAACGAAATGTCAGGTCCAAATTAATGCTTGTGATTTTCCTTCTTATCAAAGATTAATCATTAAACCGCCACACCCCATGGGGTCAATGGCAGAGTACGAATCATTGCTACCATCACTTGATTCAATTCCTGACTTCTCATCTGAGGCAATTGAGAAATTCATGGAGCAAAGCAGTATGCCAATTAGATGGTGGCCTCGCCTAGTTGCATGGGAATCAAGACTCCTATGGTTCCTATCTGGGGCATCTATAGTTGTGTCCATATTCAACTTCATGCTTAGCTTTGTTACCCAAATGTTTTGTGGCCATTTGGGTGCTATTGAGCTTGCTGGTGCTTCTATTGCCAATGTTGGAATTCAGGGTTTGGCTTATGGGATTATGGTATGTCTTTCATGATTAATTTTAATTTGTTCTCGTTACTGGAAATAAATAGTGCTAACCTATTTTGATGTTGGTTTGTTATGGTAATGATATGCTGGCATGAGAATTAAACATCTATTTGTCATGAATTTGCACATTTAATGATATAATTTTAATATTATTTCTATTTCAAAATGATTGTCACCTACTTTTTTCACATTGTTTAAGAAAATAGAGTTAATATTTTGTCAATTCACAATTTATAATATAAGTATATTTTTTATTTATACCATTAATTATATTTAATGAGAAAGTAAATATACTTCACTAGTTAATAATTAATGAGGATAAGTTAAAAAGACTGACTATAATTAATAAAAGTGAATGTATTTCAAGTTATTCTAAAAAAAAATAATCGACAATCTTTTAAGATAGAGGAAGTAATAAATTTAAAATTTATTTTTATTAAATAATTAATTAGTTATTTTAATTATTAAGATCAATATATAAATAATAATTAAAAAATTTATTATTATTTTATTAGTATATTTTTATTTTATAAAATTATTAGTTAATAAATAAATAAATAATAAAATAAAAAATTATAATTAAATTAGTTAATAAATTCTAATAATAATATAATTTCTATAAAAATAAGAAAATTTATAGTTTCATTTTTTCATTAATTATTTTTTAATCTTTTCAGTCTTTTTCATTTTTATTATATAAATCTTTATTTTTATTAAATTTCTAACGTATATTTATGTATTACACTTGTTATACTTTCTTTTGGTTAATTAAGGAAATTAAATATTTAATTATTAGCTTCTTTATTGCATAAAAATAAAAATATATTATATTATCACTTCTCAAAATATTATTATTAATTTGATTACTTGACAAATTATATATATATATATATATATATATATATATATATATATATATATATATATATATATATATATATCTTTTCAGTGTTAAAGATTTTTTAATCGTTCAAACTCTTTGAGCTATTCAAAAATAATTATTAATTTAACAATTTAATTTCTTCTTTTGAGCACTTTAAATGCTAAGAGCTTGCTTAGTTGCATTTTGGCCCTCGGATTGTGCAAAGAAGCTCTCTTTTTGCTAAATAAATTCCCACACTGAATGTAAAGAATAAATTCTAATAATTACAATTATTTATACCCTGACATAATATTTGATTTAATTATAATTTAAAACATATTTATTTATAAATAAATTTTTTGTTGATTCATTTATAAATTAAATTTTTATATTTAGAATACTATAAAATGAAAATAAATATATATATAAAGAAAAATTAACTTTTTTTTTATTTGACACATCATCATTTTGAAAGTTTTATAGTCATCAATTCATTTTTTTAATTTTCAGAAATTTTAATTTTCATCATATATTGATGACAATTAATATTAAAATAATTATAAAATATTTAATTTTTATGTTTATTATTAGATTAATTATAATAAATTTAATTTTAGCATAAACTAGTTAACTTTAATTTATATATGAAATAAATTTTAATTTTAATAGATAATACAACAAAATATTTCATGTATAAGGTAAAATTATTTGAAATTGTTCATTTTAAAAAGATTTTATACATATTTTTTTAATTTTTAATTATTTAAAATCAATTTTATATAATAAAGTTAAGATAAAGATAAACTCGTATTTATGAATTAGCATATAATACTTTCTTAGTTAAGTATTTATTTATACAACTTTGACACACACACACACACACACAGATATATATATATATATA
>CATIWR010635497.1:0-56929 GCA_949677035.1 Omphalea diandra | reverse complement strand
TGAAAAGACTATAGAGCCACCTCTCGGATTAGGCAAGATAAGTGAACAGAAGGGAATACTAGGTCCTGGTCCTGCAGATTTACGTTTCTCGGAGGCAATTTAACCATATTGAGTTCTCACATGTTTATCTAATTATAACATGGCTGTCTACTGGAAAAACATTCATGTATCCTCGTGCAATGTGCATACTTGTATTTTTTATATTAGCAAGTATGAGTGTTGTCAATACACTAAACAATTTATAATAAATAAATAATTTTGTAGCAAGTCTATCTACTCTGTGAAGTTACTATGAATGTACTCTTTTTGGAGTTAATTTTTACCACATTGCATATGTGAATGAGAATGAGATAAGAGAGAGTTGATGGAATAAATGAAGGTTAAACGTCATTTTAGGGAGTTAATGAAGATCAAGGTGTAATGTAAACATTTGAAGTTAGTTTCTTCTCCCTTTTAAAACTTCCAAATGAAGTAATATTAGTCTACTTCTATTATATTTCATTTTGGTTAAATACTTTGACTCTCCTATATTTTACCATATTGTATTACTTATTCCTTTATTTATCAAAAAAATATTACTTAATCCTCTATATTTATATATTATATTAAAACATTGGTACTTACGTTTTTTTTTTTTAGCTAAATTCACATGAAAAGTCCAAATTATCCTTAATTCTTATTTCAATTTCATTTTCTCGATCCTAATTACTCCAATTCCAAAATCATCATATGCCTATTTTCATAATCATATTCAAACTAATTTGCTTTAGAATGAAAATCAGAGGAACTTGTTGGCCCTTGTGCACTTAGAAGGGGGTTGATTGTTGAAAATTTTAAAATTTTGATGGGTAAACAACCAAGATAAAATTAAAAGAAAAAGTAGAAGAAAAATAGACACAAGAGATTTATAGTAGTTCGGGTGTTAACTAGCCCTACATTCACTTCTCACTTCTCTAATTTGGGTATTTCACTAGCTCTAGGTGATGTTTTACACGCTCACACCAAACTTTACACAATGTGTTTTGCAAAACTCACATAGAACCTCACACCAAACTTTACACAATGTGTTTTGCAAAACTCACATTCAACTTTACAAATATTTTCTCAAAGCTCACACTTAACCTATATAAGAGTTTTTCTCTATAAGTATCACTCTAAAACTCAATCTCAATTGTGTTTAATGACTCACACCAAATCTTAATAACTTAAGTGCAAGGAATTTAAGAGTAAAGAGTTGAAAAATAAATTAGCAAGAGTTTGGTCATAATAAATTGTTATTCTCTTGCATTTAAAACTATTTAGTGAAGTATTTATAAATTCTTACCACTAAAGAGTCCTTACTAATAAAACTATTTCCAAATCACTAAAGTTGGTGACAAAATCTTGCATTTAATATTTGTCAGACGAATGGTACGGTCATTATAAGTAAGTTGCAGTCGTGATTTATATTTCACTCTAGATTTTGCTCAATCGTAGTCAAGATCGTCAATTGTGTCTAACGGCTAGTTACATGTGGCACTCTAGTATTGGTTCTTCCAAAAAAAATTAGTTGTTGGATCCCTCTGAGGAGGATTAAAGGTCGAGCTTGCAAGCTGGAAGGCCTAGACGTAACATCCACTATGAAATGGATTGAGAGAATGGAGATTTTGATTAAGGCATATCGCAATGGCTATCATTTGATTTTTGTCGCAACTTTTGAGTTTCCAACGGGTCTTCTCACACATGGCTTTGTCTAGTTGAGTGTCTAGAATCTCTCCAATTGGTTT
Organism: Omphalea diandra; assembly: GCA_949677035.1. Taxonomy (NCBI): domain Eukaryota; kingdom Viridiplantae; phylum Streptophyta; class Magnoliopsida; order Malpighiales; family Euphorbiaceae; genus Omphalea; species Omphalea diandra. Next base: position 55,163 of record CATIWR010635497.1, on the reverse strand, counting down.
TAAAGATAGCGATCGTGATCCTAACTATGATTCCCACCACGATTCATCTTGGAAGCTTTGTTTTCAAGCGTTCTTGTGATAACTATCGCAATTTAGAAGTAACTTTTCATACTTTGAGTTTTTTGCTTTCATTCAACTTCCAATGAATTTCTAACTTAATTTCTGTAAGAACAACACTTAAATTTGGCATTAGAACCTTTCAATCTATATTTTCAAAATCAAAAGAGATTTTTGACTTGAGTTTGATCAACCTAGTCCAACACTTGCGATTTACAAACACATATAAGTTGAGCATTGATCTTTCTTCCTTTAGTAACATCCTCGGGAAACTAGCATGGCAAATGTTCATCACCATACATAAGGAAAAAACATTAGAAAGAGAATAATAATTAAACTGAAGATGCCACAAACTTTAAAAAGCCTCATTTTCAATCTCAGTCCTTTTCATTAGATCCGTTGAACAAAAAACCATATATTCATTGAAAAATTCAAATCTCTTCAAATAAGAAATCTAAAAAGCCTAGAATAGTAAAGAAATCCAAATAAATCTCCATAGTAAAGAAATCCCTACTCAAATTGCCACCACTACCTCTCGCTGGTGAAATCACCGTTGTAATCTCTCTTGCCCAAATCATTGTTGCCACCTCAAGCCACCTCTCCTACTCATATCATTTTCACACTCTTATCTCTCTAAGCCTAAATTACAACCCCCATTGCTCCTTGATCACAGTTCGAAACAGTAGTCCAGTCCATTAGAGATGTCATGCTCTCTCCAAACTATAATTTTCTTCAAAAGCTATCATGAGTTATGTTCTTCTTCCCTCACTTTGCTCATGCCATCAATTTCATTTATATATTTTGCTGCCTCTCCTAGCTTTGAAATGGATGACAGAAGCAATTGTAGACTTTGAAATGGGCAGTAAAAGAAAAACTTTGATTCATTTTTCTTTAATTTGTTCTCATTCTGTTTTTTTTTTTTTTGGATGAACTGGATTTTATCAATTACGATTTATTAGATTTTATTATCTAAGATATAAAAGGCTATTAACCGAAAAGAAAATATATAAATAAAGGATGTTTTTGCACAATGAAGAAGATTAAGGTAGATATTGAGATTTTAATAATTTTCATATGCTATTGTTAACTTTATTAAATTAATTAATTATAAAACTATAAAATGTTGACAAAAGGACATCTGAATTTAATGGAATGAAATAATACAGATGCTTTAGTATAATGTATAAAATAAAAGGACTATTTAATATGATAGTAAAAATCCAAGGAATAATTATAATTAATCCTAAATTTTAATAAAAAGTTGCAACTACAGCTGACTTGACTTTAACTTCTACTATACAATACTATGCGTTAAATGAAACTAAAGTTGTTAAAATTATTTATATGTCAAATCACTTACAAATTAATTATATTTGAAAAATTTTATATTAGTTAAATTGAATGATGTCACTGATATTAAAGTCCATTTTAATATATTCAATAAATTAATTATTCAATTGTTTAGATGTGAAAATAAAAGATAAAGTTTATTATTTTTATTCTTTCTCTCACCATCTTACGAGAGTATAATGATAATATTGACGATTGAGAGAACATCATTGATAGTGAAAAATGCTACTATGATTATTTTATAGCGTGCATAGTACTATATCAAAAAAAAAAAAAAAAAAGATCAAGACTGAATATGTTATTTCAAGAGAGTGCTTTAATATCATGAGATAGGGTACATTCAATACATTTGTAAAAAGATGGAAAAAAAAAATCTTAGATTCCATTTTGATGATAGAATGAAATTGAAATTCAAAATTATAATTATAATTTCAGTTATGTTAGAATTGAAATTGAGTTAATATTATAATTATAGTGTTTATATTATAAAGTAATAGAATTGTAATTGAGTTGAATTACACTTCTAACTCTAATTCTAATTTTGATTTGCAAAATTACATAATTGAAATTATAATTGTAATTTTGATATTTAAATTTATAAAATCTAAAATTATAAGCTTTGTTTTAATTTTTGAAATATAAAAATAATGAAATACATAGAGAATAAAAATATAATTTAATTATAAAATATACAAAGAGGTAAAAATATGTAAAATAACATTTTAACTTTAAATAGTTTAACTCAACTTAATATTCTTAATAATTTTTATGAAAATTAGATTAATTTTTTTTAGAAAAGTTGCAATTTAAGAAAGTGATTTATATAAAATTAATTCAACATTTTTTGTGTAATTATTTTCCCAACATATTGCAAGATAAGAAATAATAAATGAATTTTTTTTTATTTGATTCAGTTTATATATAAATCAATTCGGTTCAATTTGTTTTTAAAAAAATTGATAAATTTGTTTCAGTGCTTTTTTAGTAAAACATTTTGATTGAATCGAATTCATTGAAAATCAAACTAAAGTAAGTCAAACATTTAATAAATTAATTCAAGATGATCCAATCCTATTTAAACTTTTATTTATACTAACATATATAAAAACTATTGAAAACATTGTATTTATATTAAAATATTTAAAAATATATTATAAGAACTATTATTTATATTAAAAATATTTTCAAATTATTTTTTAAAAAATTTTATCAAGTGAAATTAAATTATAATTGAATTGAATAAAATTAATTCAATCAGTTTTGTTGTATAAATTAATTTGATTTGATTGGATCCTGCATTTTTAAATTTAATTTTTTGATTCAATTAGATTTAGTTTAGTTAAATTTTATTGGATTCAATTTAATTTGGTTTTGTTTAGTTCAGTTGAATTTGATTTGGTTTGAACGACTATTGATTACAATTTTTTTGTCATTTAGTTTGACTGGATTCGATTTGGTTTGAATGACCATTGATTACAATATTTCTTTGTTTGCGGTTCAGAATTCTAATTTTTATGAATTGGATTAAGAATTTAAAAATAGGATAGGTATTTTGAATTCCATAGAATTGATATAAAATTAATTTTAAAGTCAATTTGGTCAACAAAATTAGAATGAATTATAATTCTAATACTGAATGAATTATCTAAACAACAAAATTAGAATTCTATAGTTCAATTCTAATTCTAAATTTTAATAATAAAGTCAATTTGGTCATTCAAACAAACATTTACAAAATTTAAACAATTCACGAAAAATCATGATAAATTGAAATTTCTATAATTGTAATTAAAGATGACAATACTAGTGAATATGAAAGCAAGTTAGCAAATGTTGGTTGATAATAATAATACTAATAATAATAATACTAATAATAATAATAATAATAATAAATATTCATTATGCATTGCATGATTAATAAATGCAGTGAATGGCTGAATCAAGCAAGTTTAGATTTTGAATTTTAGATCTTAGCTTTTTTTGGAATGGTTTGGATAAGGTTTCTTCATATTATAAGTGAGTTAGATTGAATCAATAGATTAAGTTGCATTAAAAAAAATTCTTGTCATTTTTTGGATTTAAGTCAGATTGAGTCAAACTACTCATAATTTTTACTTTAAAAAATTACATTTGATTTTAATTGCTTTTAATCTCTCAAGTTTGACATAATTAATAAGTTAGTCCTTTCATTTTTTAAAACCTAATTATGTCATCCTCAATGTACTATTCCATTAACAATATAGTTCTTTTGTTTACTTTTAGTTAGTTTTCTATTAGTCAAGAAAGAAAAAAAAACATTGTCAATGCTCAAAATAAAAAAATGAATATCTTAAATATCCTAATAGTAAATGGATAAATGTCTCTAAATCATAAAAATAATATTCTCTCTTATTTTTGCTTGTGAAACAATCCTGCCAATAAGGAGAAGCTTGGTTTGTCATATAGTAAGAGACAAAGAATTTGTAAAGGTATGATAGGAATCTTCATAATATAATCCCTTTTGTGCTAAGATTTGAAGAATGGTTGAGTAATTTTCAATTATTTCTTTCATTCTCTTCTCTAATTTTCAATTATTTCTTTCATTCTCTTCTCTCGATTATGATTTTGCTCCTTTGGTTTAAAGATGTTGTCTACAAGTGGCAATAGTGGCAGATCTAAGGGATGGGAAGACAAACATTTTGAATTAAAAATTGTGCATGTGAAAAAAAAGTTAGGATCAAGATTTTTTACTCAATTGATGCCCTAAACAAGCTCTACTATTATTATAAGGAAGATGAGTATTGTAGTTTTAGTTGGATCATGCTAGCCTCATTATTTTTTACCTCAAATTTTGGTGGCGACCATAACAAGGCTAATGGTTGAAATCTAAGAGGAAGTCTTACTTTGGAAAAATGAACACTACAATATCAATGGCAAGCTTACATGTATTAATGTCATGGTAGGGCATTTGGAGAATGTTTTAGTAATTTTCTAGATTTTTTTCATTTTCCTTCTCCTTCTCATTCTTGTAATTCTTAGGGTGAAGGTTTAAAGAGGTTGGAAATGAGTAACTATTGATTTTGTATCTATATAAGAGAAGTGAAGGAAGTATGGGGTATTTTTTATTTCTTTTTATGTAAATCTTAGATGTAAGTTATGGATTGTCCATATAGCGATGGAATGATGAAATTGATCTTTATGAACAATAGAAAATACATTGTTGTTACAATTGAATCTTTACTTCCTTTTTTTTAAATAAGATTCATTAGCAAAATCTATATGTTTATGAAAGTGGTGTATTGTATAGGTAGATGAGGGATTATCTAGTTTATGTACATGTGAAACTGAAGAAATTTTTAAGTTGTTTATTATATAATTTGAAGGACTATTTCTTAATTGAAAATATGTGTGAGGCACTATGTGTGTGTGTGTGTGTGTGTGTGTGTGTGTGTATGTTATTCAACTTGGAATAGCCAAAGTGGATAAAAAAAAATACAATAAATGGTGTTAATGTCATTATCATATATAACTGAAAATTTTCACTGCTTGCACTTGAATATTACAATGCATCCCATCATCACCAAACCATTATAATAATCAAGTTGAATAATAACTTGTCATTGACAAACGCATTAAGTATAATATCTTGTTATACCCTCTTATACCTTTTTATAGCAAAATATCCAAGCTCTACAAAACATAACCATGGGTGGAACAAAGATTACATATAGCTTATGGAAAGCATTATTCATATTTATGAAAAGCATGAACAAAATAAAATAAGGTAGACAAAAAAAAGTTCTTAGAAACAAAGTTCCCAGTAACAAAGTTCCTAAAAATAAAGTTTCCAATTTGCTAGATCAAAAAAGGAATTCTATTGAGTGGCAAATATTGTAAAACTACTGATTATCCTAGTGTTCCTTCTCCTAGTAACCTCCTAGGTTGGTTACTAGTTGCTTCACTTAGTTGACAACTAATTGTAGTAATTTTTGTTTTCAAGATTCTAAACCCTTATGATAGTAATTACTGTCTTTTGCTTTTATTAGACCTCATTAATAGTTTTCTTTTCTTTTGAGGTTTGTCCTAGGACTTTACTATACATTCACAAATAAATTAACATATCAATCAAGTCAATCTAAGAATTGTAATTCAAAAAAAATAAAGAAATCTACCCTGAATAATGCATATTGGCTTGTCCTTTGATTATGACCAAACTATTTGCAACTTTTATATTGTGTTGTTCGTGATCTCTCTCTTTGTTGCTAGTGCTTCTTCTTCAACCTGATTAACTTTATTTTGCCTTGGTCTTCTAAGCAGTCTTCTTAACTCAAGATGTTTTAATTAAAGGTTATCCTCAACTTGCTTAAGATCTTTTTCTGGCAAAGGTTGTATTACATCTTCATACACATTTTTTATACATATTTTTATATATCTTAATGTACTAATAGTCATCATAGTAATCTTTAATATCCCCCTTTTTATGCCCAATGCATTTAGCAACATGTTTGTGAGGATGTCCACTTATCTCCTACCAACCATAACTACACTTCTTAATCAAATTAATTGTAAACTTTAATGGCTCTTTAATTGCTTCAATCTCATCATTTAATTTAAGGTTTTCCTAGCTCTTAATGTCATTTTACTCCCTAAGAACAACTCTTAGCATTACTCTTATGCAACCTAACCATGCATTTTTATCTAATAGAGTTAATCAAATGCATAATTGATTTATTCCCAATCTTCCCAATTTAGGAATTTAAACTTTTAGTCATGTTGTTTACATAATGCTCTATTTTGGCCTCTAGGTAGAAGGTATACATTGCCTATTAGGAATAAGCGATTTTGAGAAGCCACTTATAAGATTGACCATCCTTCACTTTTGAAATGTTTATCATATTAGTCCAAAATTCATAAGTAGAACTTATAGCTGCCTAGAATCAATCATCTACCAATAATCTAGGAAACTATTTCTTAAAGTTCATGACAAGGTGTCGTGCACATGATTTGTGATAGGCCATAGGGAAAACATTTCTAACATTATCCATCAATCCCTACATGTAGAGAATTGTTAATAAAGTTAGATTTCATATAAAGCATGGTAGTAGAAGAATTTAAAATTTTGAATTTCCTTCCCAAGGATTACATTGAAACACAATTAAATAATCAATCAATAACAAGAGGAAATCTATATATAATACCTTTAGGTGATCTCCTTCACTATTAAAACCATAATCACTAAATCACTACATCCCAAGGATGAAGAACCTCTATAATGTATCCATATGAATTAATATGATGGAAATCCCACTAACTTACTCTAGGATGAATGGGAGAAGGATGGATTGGCTAGTATTTTGATAGGTACACTCACCTACCTTGTCTCATAAGTTGCATTGTTAGCCAACTCTAGGAGTTATAATTAGAATATATATAAGTCTCCAAAATTCTAATCTCAATTTGGGAAATTTGGTCGACATGGTTAAATTACATATTGTCCTCATACTTATTAAGTAGTTATGGTTAACTATTTATTCCAATAGTAACTCCTCAAATTGAGTTCTACTCAATCTCATTTTAATTTTATCACGTTAATCCAATTATGTATGACCCTATAGGCTCCTTAACTTGTTTGACAAAAAATTTTTAATTTGTAACTTATTAATTAATTTTTATTTAATTAATATCTAGATAAACTAAATCATTTAATTTATCATTAATTCACTAGTTGATTGACTCATATTTAAAGGTCATGATTGGTACCTAATTTGCACATGTAAAATCAATATAGTTAAGAATGATTATGGTGGTTTGATCTAATTTTTAGCAGGAAGTTTATCAATATAATTTAATCCCTTCATTATGTGACATCCAATAAACTCTAACAGATGAAATTGTCTCTATATAGTTTGATCTTGATTAGTTCTAATTAGTACTTGACATTTAATGATCCAATAGAAAACCTTTTTTCCATTCATCCATATTATGTAAATGCAATGGAAAATGTCTTTTCCATTCATCTAGAAAGGCCATGAAATTATGAGTAAATAGAACCAACAAACTATGCAGCTCTCAACAAGTTCAAAATCAATCACTATTAAGGAACAATATCTCTTCATACATAACATATTTTAAAAAAAAAAAAAAAAAAACTGTTTTACATGCATGAGACATAACTCTACGACTTTCATGTTTTGCAGTTCACCTAATTTTCCTTTTAGGACCACAAAATTTTAGATAAACAAAACCAACATATAGAGCAGATTTTAGCAGGTTTAGAATCTATTATAATCAATAAGCAATATCTCTTCACACAATATATTCATCAAATTTATTTTATAGGCATTTAGGTGAGGCATAACTCTGCAACTTTCATGTTTTGCTCATGTCAAGCTTGAGAGATAAAAATCCCTTATGACTCCTTCAGTGATTCCAAAGTTAGTGAATATTCTTAAAACCCAAAAGAACATTATCAATAATAAGACGAACTAGCACCAAAGCACACTGGATGTCATCTGCAATTGAACTAAGCGTACCCTTGAATCTGTTAGTTGTAGCTTTGGAAACAATCTTATAAATAACATTACACAAACTGATTGGGCTGAAATCCTTCACACTTCGGCTCTTTAATTTTTTAAATCAGGATTATGAGAGCAGAATTCCGCAAGGTCATCTTTGCCTTATTATTCAGAATCTCTAGACAATCAGTTGTGACCTCCAAACCAACCACATGCCAATACTACCAGTAGAAGAAACCAAACAACCCATCGGATCCAAGAGACTTTGACGAGCGCATATCAAATAGGGCACACTTAACATGTTCAGTTGAAAACGGTAACAGGAGGAACTGATTCATACAATTAATAATGCGCTCAGGAACTGACAATAGAACTCTATCCCTGTCATTTACACTAGGAACCCAAGTGCCAATATTTTTTTTCAAAATAACTAGCAATACTATCAAATACCTTCTGTTCATAACTCCGCCACAACCCTGAGTCATCATAGAGACCCCTAAGCAAATTAATCTTCCTATACTGAGAGACATGCCTGTAAAAAAAAAAAAAAAAAAAAAAGGAATTTGGATCACCACAAGCTAACTAAGAAATTTAAGACCATTGTTTCCACCTCTATGCTTCTCAGCTCCTCTAATTTCTCGTCAAGCCTTAATATCTTTGGCGTATCCCCAGCAACACACCCATCAACTTTAAGATCCTCAATCTACCTTCTGAGATTCCTTATTTCCTTTGTAGTTCTTTTAAAAGTTTGTGCTCCCCAATCTGTCAGAGCCCATGCACAACAAACAATCCTAATCAAAACGTTCTGAAAGGAAGTCACCCCAGCACCATGCTACGCTAGGAAGAAAAAGGATTATTAATAGCGGTCGACTACCAAGACACCATAACCAGTCGATGATCAGAATGATAACACAAGATTCTAAACCCACGTAGAAGTAAAGAGAATGGTCCACTCAAAGTTTGACACAAATCGACTAATAAATCGAACATAACTAAAGCCTATTTGTTGATTAGGCCACGTGAATTGCAACCCAGCTGTTGAGAGAACCCGAAGCCCATACTAGTCCAATGTGTCCACAAAGTCAAGCATAGAATTACCTAGTCGAGCTTGTCCGCCCAATTTCTCATCCATAAGGGAATTTCATCGAAATCAACCCCCATAAGCCGCGACAAAAAATGAAATTTAGTAAGGCAGACAAGATCCCAAGAAAAACATCTATAAGATATTAGGATGACCATAAAAACCAACGAATCTCGGAATCAAATTATCATAGCAAATCACAGAATCAATATGCCCCAATGAATAGGATTTAGCACTAATTAAAATCCCCTTCTTCCATAATACTTACAGACCACCCCTTCTACCTTGACACTTCTTCTCCCTTTCTATTTATTATAAATTATAATTTATATATCTCTTGTGATACATCTTGGCTTGTACGTTTAGTCCACTACACTTTGACCTATTTTTGATGCATTTTTCACTTTAATTGATCTAGAATAGATTGTTTTCTTCAAAATTTCCAAAGTTTCTAACTCATCAGTTGTCACTTAACATTCAAGTTCACTAAAAATACACTTTTCACACCCTCTTTAAATTATTCTCAGTATTACTTGCATACAACACTACCTCACCCTAATTACTAAAAGAACCCTACATTTACAATATCCAAAACCTGTAGAAAAATGTTTCCAGTTCCAATAAGTACAAGAAGCTGAATCTCTCATGTCGATTCATTCATTTAATTAAAGCATTATTTGCAACTGTATATGTTATTTTCATTTGTTATGGAGTAAACATGAAGATTGGTCCAGACTTACACAAAGTAATGCATAAAAGAAAGAAACTTCCCTTTGGTGCTTTCACCTATAAAATGTCCATCTTATTTTATGCAGTATTAAGAGTAGCAGGCAAAAGGTAAAGTGAGGTGGTCTATTGGCTTTAATCTTCCAGCTCAAGGATCTTCACCACAGATGCATCACCAAGCTTCTGGCAAACAACCACACGATCATGTGGCTTTATAATACCAGCTACCTTACCATGATCTAAAGCAACCTTCAGCACTGATTCATTTGTTACATTGGTAGATTCAGCCTGTAAAACACCAAGTCATATCAACTTCTTAGGTACTTTCATCATTATATAGCTTGCATGTCACTGTGCTAGTAAAATGCAAAATGCATATACTAACAATGGAGAGTGAGATACCATTAAGTGATATACTCGCATGCAAAGCAATTGCAGTACTTGAATCAACATCTAGATGGCCAGAAATTCAAAAAGGCAAGAAATTACAATGTCAAACAGCTCACATCATATATACTCTCACTGTCAAACAATCCACTCACCTCATAACACTTGTAAGCAATACAATGCATTTTCTAACAATCAAGACCAATGCCCCAATCCTTTTTATTCAGTACAATGGGAATATATGTCAATTGTAAAGAGGACTAAGCACTAGAAATTAATTCCTTGGATAGCCGATGGAAACAACTGAATGATTTCTACCAGGGAATCCTAACAATGGAGATCCTTCAAATTCCATAGAGGTAAGAGTGGGGAGGGGTGGAGGGATGTCAGTTCAAGAGACGAGAAAAGGCCACCTCTCAGCATGGATAATCTCAGTATTTTCAAAGAAATGAAATTAAACATGATATAAAACATCAAAATCGTATCTAAACTGAGTTTAGATTAAAATAGTAGGCTATTCAGGGTGTTAGTTGTTGCATGAAAAATTCAGTGAAATAATGGATCAACAAAATTCGGTCAAAAAACTTCTACCTTCTCATCCCAACCATGAAGATGAAGAGATGAGAAGCAGGAATTAAAAGAAAAATATAAAGGGATTAAATATAGAAATAAACATAGAAAAATCAAACTTACAGGATGTCGAGGATCAGCAAGGATGGGAAAAAGGCCTCTGACAATCAGTGACTGCCTTGCCTGTCACAAAATTAAAAATGGAGAACAAAATGCAACAATGAGCTTCATGCTCAATCATGACATGATAAAAAATATATCATAAACTGCTGCAGATCTCAACAGACTTAGTAAACAGCAAAGATGTACAACAATGAACAATTCAAATCTATATTTTGATAGGAAAAGTGCTGGAAATTTCTCCCTGCTCATAAAAAGAAGGAAGAGAATTAATACAAAATTTCAAGGTAGCTAACAGATGTTTTCATGTATCCATTTGTCCATGCCATGCATTCATGACTTGTGACTTCATTTGTGCTAGCATTTTTACATGTTCCAAAAGCACTTGACGCTATGAAACTCTCTGATAAAACTGTCGACACATAACTTAGACCAACAGCATTAGAGAGAGAAAGAGGAAAATCCTTGTTTTCCATAAAATTGCAACAAGCATGCATGACAGGATGCTCAATTGACGAATCATTTTATAAGAAAAGCTGTCTTCAGGGGGTGGTTCTTACTCTGGACAGAAGTCTAAAGTATGAGATATATGGAACAACAGAAAGTAATAGGATTAGGCAAAAGTAAAGCTATACTCAGGAGAACAGAGGCCAGGTGGCAGTTAGGATTCGGAAGTAACAACTAGAGGTAAAAGAAACCAAAGAAATCAGCTTGCAAGTGAAGTTGGGAATTTCAGATTTATGGTAATTCAATTGCATTCTGAAAGGGTTAGCTGAACTCTCCAAGGATATTAGAAATAATGAAAGGTACAAGGGTACTTTCTCCAGTGAATTCAGAGTGTTAGGAGTTATAATCCTATTTGACTAATGGAGAATATGACATCAAATAACCAGGCAAATAGGAAAACCTGAATGTTGAAAACCCATCAAATGGTAGTTTTTTTTTTTTTTTGCCCTCATGAAACCATATTGTGCATCAGTAGGGAGATACAGGCAAAATGGAAATTGATATGTCTTTCTCCCATTAATTTCCCTATGATATTAAGGAAGGTCAAAGAGGTTAAAATCCCCAGGTTGGGATTCTCTGACTTCAAGGCTTGGCAAAACCTCCATTTGAGACGCACAACAGTATCCTCTATGATATTCAGCTTAGACAGAAAATTGTCATGTTAGACAACAAATTTTAAGTATTGGGACAAAAAAGTAGAAACAAATGCAGACCATTATTTAAGTTAAACCGAAATTGGACAAGAAGCTTAAACTTCCCATCTCCTCATTGGGAAAAACAGCATGACTTCATACCCAGTTCAAAGAAACTGCTTCACTTCATTTTTGGTTAAAGAGTTTCAAAATATGCGCAGATGAATCAACAAAGAAATTTCATTTACAGATAGAAATTTCATGCATGGCTGTCTGTACTCCATCTGTAATTGAAAGTTCCAAACAAAAGAGAAGAAAAATAAACAAAATCAATTAAGCAGATTCAACAAGAAGACTATCATCAAGAAATCCTGTTGGACTTGTCTACCATCTATGCCGTCAACAAGAATATTGTAGATCCATATTCAAGCATTAAGAAAATATACTGAACAATACCTGGAAAAAAGTGCTGATTTATGATTATCAAAATAACTACAAAAAGTTTATTCCCAACCAAAGATAAATGAAAAAACGAAACACATGCAGCCAACAGGAACTAGGTTGAAACTGAAGCTTTAGTAGAGTCAACCTCGGTATGGTTCCACCCAATGATATTGAATAAAAAAAAGCATGCCAAAGAAAATGCTGCAGCAAAAACTGTAAGTAATCCAAGATAGTAGCATACCTCAAAAGCACCAGTAAAGGTCCAGCGCAATTGATTTGTCTTCAGTCTTGGAATAACAACAGATATCACAGGCATCGTTGGCCTGTACTTTGAGATCAACCTGCATTGATATGAAAGATTAGAAATTTGAATGAATTACTACATCAAAATTTCCTTTTTTTCCTTATTTTGAAGAAAAGAAACTAGTAAATCATCTAAACTTAACTTCATAAAGCAACTCAAACTTGAATTCCTAATGCATTATTTAAAACAAAAATGCATAAAAATGAAAAACCTTGCAGCTCTTCCTGTTGAAGTGAAACACATAATGACAGAGGCCTTGACCTTGATAGCTGCACGTACCTAAATTAGCATGGAATGCAGAGTAAGCACAAAACAGTGGGGGAAAAAAAAATTAAGGCCTCTAATGAATATGATGTTCAACAAGACAAGCATAAAAAGCGAGTGTAACATCAAGCAAATACCGCTGAGGAAGCAATAGATTCTAAATGTGTCATCGGTTCTCCAACATATTTGACGGTCTTTTTAAAATACAGATCCTGATTGAAAACCTTCTCCGCCTGCAGATGGAAATTCAATTCAACCAATAGATAGAATTTACATTAGGAAAAAAAAATTGTGCACGCATGGGCAAGAGAGAGAGGATATCAAGGATGGCTTTGATACACCAAGAGAAAACAGAAGAAAGCCAAGACAGATAAATGAGTAAAGCAACAAGGAACTTACCTCAGAACAAATTCTTCCAACAGTAGAGATGGTCTCAACAGGGTACAATCCCCGCAAGGTCTCTGCACCTAGAAGAATTGCATCACTCCCTGGGCAACAGAAAAAAATACGATAACAATGCATCGTATTAGAATGCGCATGATGCCATACAATAATGGTCACAACACGAGGCTTAAGAAATGCAATATTAAGATAGCCATAAGCAATATAGTATCATCTTTTATCATGCCAGAGGATACACTCTAAATTAGCAAATACAGTAATACTCCACTTGAAGCTATATAAGGCATCATAATGTCTGACTACTGAAATTTACCATCCAATACTGCATTAGCAACATCAGTTGCTTCTGCACGAGTAGGTCTCAAATTGTCTGTCATACTGTCCACAACACGAGTAACCACAGCAGGCTTTCCAGCCATGTTGCACTTATAAACAGCAGCTTTTTGAAATAGAAACACCTGTAAAATCCACATCGGAGTTCATTTCAGATAGTTCTTTTTTCCCATTTTACATTTTCTTAAAGTGCAAAAATCTTCATTCAGAACTAAATGCACATGAATTTCATCTGATAGAACCCAAGCAAAAAGGAATTGGCATATTAATTCTTAATCTCCTAAAAAACATCCCTGTACATAGGTTGGTATCATGGCAAAATACATCTTGTAGGGTTCAGTTCATATCCAAATAAAAATATATAATAAATTAAACTGACACATAACTTCAAAAAGTAGAATTATCTCCTCATTTAGGTGTTGGTGGGAAGTGTTCTTCATGCAATATTTTATTTTTTTGATGGATTTAAGTGTGCAACACCATTAAGACCTTTCACATCCAATATGTAATCTCTGTACTGTTAGTACATAACCCTTGTATCTCTGTACTGTAAGTGAATGATAACATGCATATTAAACATGTGTAAAATAGAATTTAAAATAGTACTAACGAACTTGAAAGTTTACAGCATATATTTGAATTCTAACCTTCTCTGGTGGGAGATCTATGCCCAAATTTCCACGAGAAAGGATGATACCATCTGCTTCTTGTAGGATCTCATCAAAATGAGTTAATCCCTGAAAGGATAAATGATAAACATTAAAAAAGAAATGCAAACAGGAAGCAAGAAGTGAAATGCAAGCATAATTACAACACTAGAAATTTATAATCACCTCTATATTTTCGATTTTTGCAAAAATTTGAGTTTGATGGAGGTCCCCAAGTTTGGAAAGAAATTCACGGGCCTGTGTAATAGCATAAGCAGCCACTATTGAATTTATAAACCAAGTTAAAAAGAAAATTACTTATTAAAGTAAATCATAGACGGTAATAATAAACTATTGAAGCCAGAAACTGATATAAAAGATTAAAATATAGAAAAGAGAGAAGACCAAAGAAGATTAAACACACACACACACACACACACACACACACACATATATATATATATGTTGAGAAAGAGACAGAAAAAGAGGGGGAGGAGGGGAGATAAAGAAAAACAAAATAGGTTAGAATGAAGCTAGCAGAGAAATCTTTACATGGCGAATATCTTCAGCATGCCGAGTATATGACAATGAAAGGAAATCTATATTGTTCTGAACACCCCATGAGCTTATTACCTGACAATGATCATCCAAAAGTAATGGAAGCAATTTACAGATACCAAAAGTAAGCACACAGTTTTATTCTTTAAAAAGAGAGAGAGAGAGAGAGCATAATTTCAAGAAAAGAATATCTAATAAATTGTTCCTTTTATGGAATGAATGCAGTCAACAACCTATTAAATGAATTATACAAAGACCTCAAATTAATGATTAATAAATGACGCCATGTAAGTTTTTTGGCCAAAAGAAAAAGACTTATGTGGCAGGAGTGCAATCCCCAGGAGTAACATTTCCTATGAGAACCACAATCCCGTATCCGCCCATAATATGAAAAAAAAAACAAAATTAGTGATTGCTATGAAATAAAAACAACTACCCATAATCACAGAAGCACAATACATCAAACTGAGCAAACACCAACCTCCTTGTCTTTATCAGTGAGAGTAGGCAGATCAATGCGGATTTGAGAGACATGTAAAGTATAAAGTGGCCCGCCCAAGGTAGCAGAATTCTTTATCAGACAAACCACATCTTCACCATTTACATCAGTGACCTGCAACATCGAATTGAAAATTCATGAAATATATATTCAATCATATCTGCAATCCTTTATTGAGAACTTATTTTTCAAGTATAAGGTTCCCTAGCTTGCTTATGAAAGAACAAGGTTACATTAAGAGTTAGCAACTAGCAAGCCAAAAAACCATTTTCTCATTATAAAGAAGTTACAACTGCATGTTAAAAGAGAAGAAGGATGACTTGACATGCCATTAATTAAGTTGAACTTAAATATTGAGACCAGTCAACAGAGAATAACAAATTTAGCAAATTGCCAAGGATGTGAAGTCAAATACATACAGATGTTGCGTTACCTCTAGCCACACAGAAGTAGTTTCACTTCCTGTAAAAAGGTATTGACCAATAAAAATAGTGTCTCCCTTCTTCACTGCCTGCATTAAATCATAAATAACATCAGTTATGGTGATGGTTGAGAAAAGCTCATAGTTAACTATCATCTAATAAAATAATCAATCTGAAGCACTTATCAGTAGAAGTAGAGACAAAGAGAGAAGAAATGGGAAATAGTAACTAAGTAAAAACAAAAGTCAAAGTCCTCTTTATTTGTCTAGTAACCAAATAAATATAACCAACATACTCAGATATAATATAAAAAATTTAAAAAGAATGGTGTGAGAAGTAAAGAGTCTAAGAAAAAAGGAAAGCAAATCCTATATGACTTAGAGATCTGTTAACTTAAGGGCTTATCGTTTTGCATTTTCTTCGAAGTACTCTGAACAATTATTCTCAAAGCATTGAAACAATCACAAGTTCTTTTCAAATCCAACAAGATTTGAGTAAATCAAGATAATAACAAAAACAATACAAAAAGTGCTCCAGTTTTGAAAAAAAAAAATCGCAGAGTTCACAAATGCCAATGAAATCCCAACAGGACAAGTACAACTCTTGTTAATTTTGGAAAAGCCCAAATTCACTATTCTATTATGTTTATCTTATGTCTCAAAGTAAAGAGAATTGATTCAAAATTTGTAAGAAGTCATGTTCTGATGCAGCTATTCATACCAACAGTAACTCGGATGGCATTAAAGAGATGATTGTTTGTTGACAACCCATGCCCCAAAGACACACAAGTAGAGGCACAACCAACACATTGTAGAAACTGCTGAAAGATATCGAAGGATATTCGAAAATGAAGACAAACATACTCTATCAAACAAAAAAAAATTCAATGAAATGTACTGAGACTTTTACCTTTGACAACCCAGTAAAATTTATTGGTAGTAGATTTGAAGTGGCTTCTTTGTCTTGATCTGCTGTTAAGACAACAGAGGTATCTGCTTGAAGAGAAATTGGATGCTCATTTCTATTGACTACTTGCAACTCTGGACCCACTGTATCTAGCATGACCTGCAATAAAAGCCAGAAAGAAAAATAAGAAAGAGAAAGATGGAAGGAGGCACAAAAGGCCGAAAAAATTCATAACCTGTAAGAGCAAAATACTAACAATAAAACAATGGAGCTATAAAGGGAAGTGTCCAACAAAAATTTTTTTTTTTCAAATGCAGTGATTTTTTGAATGTTACCATAGATGTTCTAAGAAATCTTAAACATAAAAAAACTTTGAAAACAAACTTTAATATCAAAGATGCACTTCACGCTTCTTAAGTGCTCTTATGGATGTACCGGATATACGTCATTTAGTATGTAAAAGGAATATTCTCAGCATGATATACATTCAAACTAAAACATCAAATTAAAGAATTTTGGACAACTTTAACTGGAAAATATATTATATGACAAAAATATATTATGTGACACGGATATCAAACATATAAAACCATCATATGCTATCTTATTTTTTCATAATAATATTTTTATATCATGCCTAATAGTGAAAGGAAGCAGGAATTACACTTGTGACATATACCAAATTGCATAGGAACAAGCTTACCGCACAGAGCTTCTTGGTGCTCTTAACTGCTGCTTTGAGATTTCCCAATGTCTCTTGGTGATATTCAGCATCACCCCATGAAAAATCAAACCGTGCCACTAGACAAGAAAAACCGAGTATGAACCTAAAAGAATTTCAAATGTAAATAAGTCCAAAAATGTTCTATGGACTTCTTTTCTTTTCTGTTCTTTTTCAAAAAGAAAAAATAAGGCACATGATATCTACCAGATATCATTACCAAATATAAACAAAAAGTTGGTCTAAAATACTTAAATATGTGGGTCGGGTGCAAACTTAAAAATTGCACAGTACTAACCCTGGTACAAATTGTTTTATAGAATAAGGACATCAATTTCCATGTCCTACTAAGATTTAAGAAATACAGAAGGGAAAAAGAAAGAAAGAAAGACTTGTCATTTTAAGAGGAGAGATATTTCAAACTGAAGATAGTATGTGTAAAGTACCGGACATCCCTGCATTCAAGCAATCAGAAATAGTCTCCACGGTCCGTGAATTAGGACCAAGTGTCCCAACAATCTTGGTCATCGCAGGAAAGAAAGCCTGCAAAATACGGTCAATCCATAATCAGAACATAGAAGCTCATTCATTTTGACCCTGACCATATTTTTAAAATATCCCCCAGTTATTATATACAGATAGCACCATCAAAGCATCCAAAATTATTCTAAGAAAATTATTAGATGATCCCGGCCTAGTTGACGGTACATATGCTTTCATAATCTAAATAATTTTTTTTTTTTAAAAGCACCATTCCTAACATTTTATCCGGATCCAACCAATTTACTGACGAGAATCAGAAAACTATGATAGTGTTCAACTTATAACCAAATTAGTGGCCAACAAAGGGGAGGAAGAAGAAAGAAAATCAACACGATGGATCTTGGATCTTGCAAGAGGGTCGGAAAAAAAGTCAAACCTTGCGTAACCAAACTCTGGCACTAAGCATAAGTAACTGAAAGCTTAAACCTTAGATTTCCTCTCCTGAATATCTTACATTTTCCCGCATTTTCTTAGCAGACAAACAAGAAATCAATGTATAATTTTTAATTAAAAAATAGTTAAACGCAGCAAAAAAAATTAAAGAAGAATCTAGTGCAGTTTAGACTTACCTGTTTTGATGGCTCAAGAATGGAAGCCATCCTTATAGGCTCCTCCAGCAGCAAATGGTTCGAATTCATTTTTTGGAAAACGGAGACCGCCGAATAGAATCAGAGAAAGTAAAGAGAGAGCAAACAGGGTGATTTTTCTGAGTTTATTGCTTCCTCACCACCTTTTCTGTTATTTTATAGTGTCGATCATTTTTGTGTCAGTGCACCCAGAGATAAGAGCTTTTACACTGAGCCCCGTGTTTTCCCATAATTAACTAACTATTCCTTCACACACACACACACACACACACACACACACACACACACATATATATATATATATAATTTTATCACATACCTTACATGTTAAATCTTGTATTATTTTTATTTTTTAAATTTTAATATTAAGTATATTTTCTATTCAAAATTTAATATTTTCTCATTAGTATTATATTTTCATATTTAATTAGACTTCTAAAATATTTATTAAACTTCACTCTATTTAAATCACCTAATTAAATATATGAAATGAAATAGCATGTTTATGAGAAGTATACTGTGCTATATATAGGAAATTATATTTTTTTAATCTTTAAAATCATTAAGTATCGTAGATTGTGTCATTAAATTTTTCAAATACCGCTAAATATTGTCCCTTTTATAAGATAATATAATTTTTGAATCATTTTTGGATTATCATTTATAAATTTATCATTAATTTCAATTTTTCTATTAAAATAGTACTTAATATAAAAAATTTAGAATTTAAAACTTAAATATATTGTACAAAATAATAAAACAATTAATAATTTAACGACTAAAAATGTGCTTTTTCAAAATATGCTTATAAAACACCTAACTAATTATTTAAACATAGAAAAATAAAAACTAAAATAAAATTAAAGGCACAATTTGTATCACTCTGCGATATTGAAATTTTAAAAGAATGAAATATAGAAAATTGAAAAATATTTGCAAACATAATATATATAATTATTTATTTTGATTAAAAATTCAAAGTAAAAAAAAGATGAAAATACATGTTTATTTCATGAATTAAACACCTTTATTTTTACTGTTTTAAGTTCAATATAGAGTTCATTGGTTGGAGCTTATATAAAATAAAAAACAAATACATTAAAAATATAAAATCAAATTAAATAGCATGTTATCTTAATTCAACTTACCTTACCAATTTTATTGTTAGAATTAGGGGTGAGCACAAATTTTGGATATATCGAATTAGTTCGAAAAATTGAACTGAGAAATAATTGAAAATATGCAAACGGAATCGAATCGAATTTAACCGAATAATCAAAATATGTATTATATACATAAAATATAAGACATTATATATATATATATATATATATATATATATATATATATATATATATATATATATATAAAATACATAAACTTACATATCTTATATATAAGTTATTTATATTAAAATATATTATATATAAGTTATATATATATATAGTTATATATACTATATAATATATTTTAAGTCATACATATATGTATAAATTATTTAAAATATTTCAAATAATATAAGATATATACACTGTGTATAACTTATAAATCCTTGAATAAATATCTCAAGAAAAATATAAATGATAATATTAGTTAATATAATTTTTAATACTTAATTATGAAAGTTATTTATCAATCAACTTTATATATATTGATATTTTATAATTATATAATAAATATGAGTATATGAATAATTTCATAAAATATAGACTTGAAACTCAAATTAAACCGAACTAAAATCTGAAATTTAACCAAACTAAATTGAATCAATATTTAAAATTATTCATTACCAGTTCTGGATATTTGTAAATAATTGGCTCAGAATCATACCCGATCACCCCTAATTAGAATGAAAATGACGTTATATAGTTCAAAATTTGTAAAGATAAATTATTAGAGAATTATACTATTTTCATCATTAAAATCATTAAAGGCAGTTGCTATATATTAAAAAAATTACGGCTTCAAATTTTTCAAATTTCACTAAATATTGTTATGTTTATGAAAAAATAATTTAATAATTTTTAAATTACAATTTATAAATTTATTATGAATTTCAATTTTATTACCACACAAGTTCTTAATATGAAAATAGAAATTTGAAATTTAAATATGAATAAAAAAATAATAAAAGACAAAAGTAAATATCAACAACATTGACTAGCCCTTAAAATAATAAATCTTAGACCCAGTTAATTGAATAAATTTATATAACAAATATTATTTATCAAATCTGAAATAATTATTTTAAATTTATAACAATCCACCATCAAATCTATATAAATAAATAAATCTATAATTAAAAAGACTATCATAAAAATAAATAAATCGCATGCCAAAGGTTAGAAAAATCTTACGATAATTGAACTTGTAAACGTTTGAAGTTTGATATATTTAAGTTTCCTTTTTCTTTTTTTATATGTTCTTATTTTTTAAGTACCTATGTGAATTATGGTAGGATCCATATACCTATCATTAATGATTCTAAAACTGCTAATTCTATATTACATGCAATAATACTTAATAGTTACTACTGAAAAAATATATAAAAGATCATAGGTCATGCTCAATAAAATCAGAACTCAATTTATAATTGTAATTTATAATTATAAAATATTATTAAATATTTTTCATATTAAAACCTATATTGTATAAAAATTTCTTATTAATAAAATTAAAAAAAAAAACAAATAAACTTTCTTAGCTGATAAGATCATAAAATAATGTTTTTCGTTAGAAATTTTAATCATATATATATATATATATATATATATATATATATATATATATATATATATATATATATATATAAAATAATTTTTATCTTGTATCAAATAATTATTTTTTATTAATTTTAAAATGGCCACATTATCTTTAAAATCTAACATAATTCAAAATCAAACAACGATGCTAATATGATATGATTTTATATTAAAAATTAAACCATTTTTATCGCCAACTAATATATAACACTACAAATAAATTATGTATTGAAATTATAACAACAAATTATTGCAATACGTATAATATATATATTGACAACTAATTTATATTAAAGGTAGCAAATGGGCCAAATAAGTGAATTTAGACCGATTTGCCAAATAAGTGAATTTAGATCGAGTTAACTTCATATTAAATTATTTTCAAGCTAAGTCAATTTTCAAATCATAAAATTTCTCTAGCAAGCTCAAGCTTAATTAACTCATATTATAAATCAAGTAAGGTCAATGCATATAAAAACTTAAGTCATTTCAAGTTTCAAGTCTGATTATTCATAATTTTATTTTTAAAATAAAAAATATTATTTTAGTTTTAAATATTTTTGATAACCTAAATCAGGTCAACCACTAATTGAGTCAATTCAAGTTGATTTGTGAATTGAATTAGGATCAGATCAAGTTGAGTCATTTTTCAAATGAATTTAAATTGGATTTTCGAGTGGAATAAAAAACTATCATTTCTACTGTATATTAAAATTATGCTTTTCTTGGCTCTATTGTACTATTTATTATTTTTTGCTAGAATTTTATGTTATGTAATAATAAAAAGCTTGTCAAAGGCTTATGTTGTCCCTAAGAGCTCTACAGAGAGTGAATAAGGCTATGAAATTTTTTTTGCAGAAGTAATAATAATAAGAAATTTCACAATTAGGAAAAAGCAATTTATGGAAGTTTGACATAGATTTTGTCTATATTCTTTCCTCTATTATCCCACTAGAGAGTTTCATTATCCAAGTAGCTTAAGTGCTACTTAAACTTTTATAAGAAAATTTAACAGGTATTACTTAAACCTACTAAGATAGTTTTCAGACAATATCATAAGTCTACCCTAGGAAAGATTTATAGGTACTATGTTAAGCCTTTCAAAAGTCTAACTCAAGTAATGATCTTTGTATACAAGATTTATAAGTAGTGCACAAGAAAATGATCATTCATCTAAAGCCATTCAAGTTTTTCTTTTTATAAAGAAATAAGCACAATTAAGCTCTAAGCTTGAGTTTCACAAATCAAGCACTCGAGGTTAAGTAAGATGAAGTTGTTTCAAGTTGCACCATCTTTCTTTTTCAAGTTGGCTTTTTTCAAAGCTTTACAAGTTATATTCAATAGCTTATTGTCTTCAATGTTTATATTCAATAGCTTATTGTCTTCAATGTTCTCTTTTATATTCTCTTATTATTCTTTCTCTTGTTGTCTTAAAGTCAAAATGAGATTTTCTTATATAGGTTTACACAAAGAACTTATCGAATACATATTCTTATTCTATCAAAAAGTTGTCAATATAGCCACTAAAATCTTTCAATGGTCATTAAGATTTGTGACACTGCTCTTTGGAATTCAAACGGTACAAAACAACATTCTTTTCAAGCACTAGTTTCTCCCATAACTTCACTTTGATGGTCATTATCATCCTTCCAGTGGTGATTGACTACCTTATGCCCTTAATAACTATTTTTAATGGTCATTGAACCTTATCTTATGCCTTGTTAGACAACTGGCATTGAATTTTCACCATAATTATTGTTTGGCTTCAACAATCATTGAAAATTTCAATAGTCATTGTGTTTTGAGCAAATCCACACTAACTCACATCCTTATCTAACACATTTTTTTTAATTGGCATTACTTGAATGTTATAGTCATTATGTTTTAAGGGATTTCAAAAGTCATTGGATTGTTTGACTTCATTTTCCATTAACAAGCATTGCATTTCATTCTACAGTCATTGAATATCCTCTAAGGTTATTAAAAAGATGTCTAGTCTATATAAGAGAGATAGTATACTTCCTCAAAATTTTTTCAATTGGCCATATTTTTTGTTCAACAATCATTGGACACTTCAATAATTGGTGGCATGCTTCCAACAATCATTGAAAGGTTGACTCTAAATTTTGCTTTATTTGCTCAAAGAATAAACTTTTATCTACCTTAGTCTTTAGTAGAATGCTCAAGATGAATGTAATTTGAGCTTTTTAAGGTTTATAAGAGCGTGTCTTAAAACAATTTCCTTGAACTTGTATTGAGAAGAGTTTAGGGTCCTATAATGAAACTCTTGCACAAATCTAAGCACTTTTAACCCTTGTTTGTGATCATCAAAGTAAAAGTTAGAACTACAAAGTTCATCATTCTCTCCTATTTTGATGATGATAAATAAATGATTTATCAAGATAAAGAAAGATGTTTACAAACTCCACTAATAAAGTATTTTACAAGATTTATATGATGTGTGAACTTAACTACACTTAAGTTGTGTTCTATGACTTCTAACTAAATAAAGTTAATATTGATACATTGATGCTATCAACATATAAAACTTAAGTTAAATTTCTTTTTAGGAGTCGTCAAGTTATTAACCTTAAATAAATAAAAAAATTCAATAATTTTAAGTTTAACAAACTATACTGTTATCTATTTGTTCGTGTGAATACTTACAAAGGACGTTCACTCTTTGGTAATGTTTAGATCTGACTTCAAGCTCAAGGTGGGGTGTTATCACTATAAACTCCCTTTCTACCTTCTAAAAGATTTGAAACTCTTTTTTGAATTTGTAGGTTTGCAAATCCTTCTTATTAATTTAATCGAATTTCATATATCCTTGTTGGATTTTGTATGTTTAAAATATTTATTTTTTGTTATACTTGTCCTATAAAACCCAATAGTGGTATTAGAGCTTGGTTGATAATTCAATTAAATTGAATTTACCATTGTTCTATGTATAAGTGTTATATATGCAAACATGGATGTGTAGTTTGAAAACCATTTCAAATGTTTAATGTAAAATATATTAGTTTAAGGGTGATTTGGTTAATCTATATGAAGAACAAAAATAATGCATTAATTTGATTAATGTGTTATGGGGTTCAATTTGATTAAATATTTTGGCAATGTTAATTTGATTAACACATTTATGATTTTTGTGACCAGTTATTAATTTGATTAATTAAGTTTAACAAGATTTTTATATTTTATTTTTCATGTTATTAATCATGGTGGATTGGTTAATTATTAATCAATGTAATCTGTTTCAAGTGGATTAAATGATGTTATAGGATTTTATTTAATGCTTTAATGAAAATAATTTATTTTGAACACATCAATAAATTCTATAAGTCTATTTAAGTGTTAAGTAGTGATTAATTAGTTATATTATGAACAAATTAGTTAATCTTACCAATTAAAGTTAATGGAAATTAGGTAGCAACTCATTCAAATGAGTAAAGTAAATTGTTTACTTTTTAGGAATCTTGCCTTCTTGACCATCACAAAAGGTGTTGCCCCTTGACCCTAAATGAATTTATCGTTGCCCCTTGACCCTAAATGAATTTATCACATAAATTATAAATTGCTCTAATATAATCTATTTTGCATATTTTAGATGTTTTGTATATGTATTTTTGCATGGTGCATGACATGATCCTTTAGACCAATGTGATTGGCTTTTTAATTTCTCTTTTTAAAGGGTTATAATTTTAAATATGACTTGTATGTCATTTATTTTATTGTAATCAATTATTTATTAGTAGCAATAGAATAGTGTATATGACAATAATGTAAATTGCAACTTGTAATGGAGACTTTCAAGGCACAAGATGGAGATTCTCATGATACAAGATAGTGATTTTCAAAGTATAAGATGGAGACCATTATAACAACCTTGGCAAGTCTATGGAAAAGAAGATTTGTGATTAGAATTGACCTTTGCTCTTCATATTGGCTTATGAAGATAAATCTAGATTAAGGGTCATGCTATGATACATTTTATTTTCGTTCTGTTTATGTATGGATGTTTACGATACAATGCACTGATGCATGAGATACAACATAATTATACATATTATGAAGAAACCTAGTAAAATCCCTCAATAAAATTAAGTCATGAAAATGTATACCATAATTCAAACACTTGTCAAGACTTTGATTCCTAAATGTAGGTTTTGTCAAAGTAAGGTATATTAGGCCATCTTAATAGGACAAGATGGATAATGGTATTTCCATAAGTTTGAATTGGTTAGACTTAACTAGGTTAGCAAAACAGTTTTCAACCTAGGGCATTATATGCGATAAGTCAGGACATGTGATGTTAGTATCCTATAGTTATTCAAGAGTTACATCAAATGTAATTGTTAAAGTGTTATCTACCTAAATAACATAATTTTAAGTGATGAGCCAAAACTAGCTTAAAATTAAGTGAAATATGGATCTTGGACCACTAAAAATTTCAACTGCTGAAAATTATAATTTAAGGGTTAATGATTTGATAAAATTTAGTGGAAGTAGATATTTAATAAAATGTTAAGTGCACTCTATATGTCTTTGTTATATATTATGGCTTCAAACAACACATTTAATTTATCACTACGATCGAGCTTTGAGAATGATAAATTGAATGAGACTAATTCCTTGACTAGTGCAGAAGCTTGAGAATGTTCTCAAGCAAAAAGGAAAGAATACGTCCTAGATCAACCTATTCCTGTAGAGCCTGCTACTAATGCGCCTAGACTCCAAAAGGATGCTCACAGATCAACAATTCTTAAAAATTTTGATTTGGTAGGTTTTCACATCCTTCTTATTGATTTAATCGAATCACATAAATCTTTAGTGGGTTATGTACATTGAAAATATTTACTTTTTCACTATGTGTGTTCTACAAAATCCAACAAAATATAAACATATATGTGTGTGTGGTCATTCATCCGACCTAATCTATCTTACAAATAACATTATAATTCTTTGTCACATTATATCTTAATTGAATATAAGACACAAATTATATTATTCTTATATAGTTCAATTATTTCTTGATATCCAAGTTGACTGATGTAAAATAATATTGATAATTTTTATCAATTTATTTTTGCATAACCATGCAATTTTTTTAGTCTATCCTATCGAGGGGCCAAAGATATATTTCTCATAAATACATGAGGGACAAATTTCTTTTTAATCACTCATATTGATCTATATGATTTACTCTATGTTTAATATTATTTTGTATAATCGTTCTATTAAAGACATTTTTGGATTGTATTAAAAGATGAAGTTCATCATATTGAAATTTATTGTAATTTTCAGGTCAGAAAATTAAGTTAATATTATTACATGAGAATTACTTATGATAATTTATTCATGTAGTGTTTTCATAGTGGTTCGGTCCAATACAATATTTCTTAAATATGTATCTAATGTGTTTGCCTTAATATATTATATTCATGACTAGTAAAATATAGTTATTAATCAAAATACATATTAGCCTCAATTAGTTATTATTCCAACAATAATGACCTACTAGGGATAATTTAAAATAAAAATCTTTACACTTAAGAGTTTTACTATCAAGCCACATATTTGATAACTTAAGTAGAATTAATTATTCATGGAATTTATTATTTAGTAATAATCAAAATATGTATCTAATGTGTTTGTCTTAATATATTATATTCATGACTAGTAAAATATAGTTATCAATCAAAACACATACTAGACTCTATTAGTTATTATTCCAACAATAACGGCTTACTGGGGATAATTTAGAATAAAAATCTTTACACCCAAGGGTTTTGCTATCAAGTCATATATTTGATAACTTAAATAGAATTAACTATTCATGAAATTTATTATTTAGTAATAATCATAATTTAATAAAAATGAAAAATATGACATTAATAAAAATATTTATTACAAAATTGGCCTAAAGACGCGTGCGCACAGACACGCATGCGCCCCCCCCCCACACACACACACACACACACACACACATATATATATATATATATATATATATATATATATATAATTTGGTACATCCATCACGTAATCTTAAAATCAACATACGAGACTATTCACATAATGTAATTATTTATTGTAATTTCTCATTTAATTTTAGTTGGACTACACTTTACTAAGTTATTTCTAACACATAATTGAAAGACATTTTTTTTTTTTGTGAAATCAGGGGGAGATTGAGAGGAATCTATAAAGGCTAGGGACGTTAAGAATTGGGTGGGCGATACCGAGCGTCTATCAATGGTATTAGCTGATGTTGATTTGAGATTTATGATTGTCCAAAATAAAAGAATGAGAGATTTCGATTTTTATGTACAAAAATTTTCCATTCGGTAATATACTTAAATTTATATTAGGCAATCTTTTTGTTCATTTATTATAATTTTAAAATTCTTGATTATTTTTTACTTATTTTATTATATAATATATTTGCTAATTTTGTAAGTTTAATATAGCTTTTATAAAAAACTATTTATAATGTTTCTAAAAATTGTAATAAAAACTTTTATGTATATGATAATAAATAATTTATTTTATAATATAATATTGAATATTAAAAATAATATAATATTAAATGTTAAATGTTAAATACATATTAACTTTATTTATAGGTCAGAATCCGTGAGTAATTTAATCTATATTATCTATGGAGCTCCGTAAGTAAATTAGCAAATAATGAAAGAGTTTTAAGTTATCGAAGGAATAATTCTTTTTATTTCTTTTTAACTTTACCTATGGACAGGAATCTCTACGTAATTTTATTCTTATTACATATGGATTCAGTTCCATTAATAAATTTGACAATAATAAAATTATTATAATTTTAACGATAAAGTTTTTTTTCAGTATTATTTTTCATATTTTATTTAAATATTTACCTATGAAAAGTTTTTGTAGGTAATTTTTTTCAGCATTTTGTAGGAAAGCCGAGGGTAAATTCTTCATAAGTGGGATATTCTTGCGCTTATTTTACTAATAGTTTATAATTCTATAGATAAATTCCATAAATAATTTATCAAAAATTTATTGAAAAATATTTATACTTAATTTTAAATTTACAGAATTTTCATAAGTAATTACCTAAAAAAAATTTCATAGATATTTCACTTTTTTATTGCAGTGGTATGATTTTGTGTTATAGAATCAATTTCACTCTTAATGATCTTTTTTTGTAAAGAATCTTTTGGAGAGTTCACAACAATTTTATATGTTTGAGGTTCAACTTCTAATAAATAAGTCATACAATTTGAATCAAAAAAAATTTGCCAACTGTTTTGCTCCGACTTATCTTAACCTCAACTCCAGGTTCATTATCCTAAGTTTGTTATGGGTTTTAACTCTATCTCCATTTATAGTATCAAATATCCACTTGAACGAACTTAATCCTTCTATAGATCTTCAAGCAAATATATATTTAAAGAATGAGCATTCCTTAATTCTATTATCGTATGTAAAAATATATTTATAAAGATCGATATAATCAATTTGGATTTTATAATCATGCATAGTTTTATTTTAAATATTTAGTGAAATTTCGAAATTCACTTTATGATTGAATTTCTGGCAATTAATCATTGTTATCTTTGTTAATAAGAATTTATGATTTAATTTTTATTTTTTATAATGTAAATTATAATTTAGTGCATTCAATGATTTTTTCTCCGTCTAATTATATTTTTTTTAACTTTTTTCAATATTTTAAATATATTATTTTTTTATCATAAAATTTGCCACCAATAAATGCTTATATGTTTCAACAAAAAAAAATCTTTAAAATATGTATTTTATTTTGTTAAATTTATTAAAATTGGCAAAATGCTTAAATTGAAACTATGTTGAATAATGAGATGTATAATGAAAGTATTTAAAAAAAAAAATAGAGGTGATCAAATTTGATTAGAAAATTAGACCAAAAATCAAACTAAATTAGAACCATTAAAACCAAAATTTCAAATTAAAAAATTTTAAATTATCATATCAATTTAATATAATTAAGACTGAGTTAGGAAAAAAAAAAGTTTAAGTTCTTGATTGACATATTTTCCAAGCTTTCCACACCTAAAAGAGAAAGAGACGCTATGGCCACCTCATATGGGAGTGGCAAATCCGATATCAGATCTCGCAAGTTTCTTTTTTTAAAAAATTATTTTTTATTTTATAAATTTATTTTATGCATATGAAATACATTAAAAATCTTTTTATATTGTTTTATAAAATTATTTATTAAATTATATTTATTAAAATATAAATTATAAATGCATAAAATTAAAAATTAGTTGATAAATAACTTTGATAATTACAAAAAGAAACTAATTTATGTCCTACTCAATCATCTTTATGTTTATTATAACTTTATTTAAGTATATATGTCTTTCATATAATATATAGTTTTATTCTATAAAATTATTTTAAATAGATTACATATATGTACATCGGTTAAGTTCAATTTAGATATTCAATTTAAATAATATATCAAATGTATATTGTTAATTTCAATTTAAGAGTATTGAAGATGTGACAGATGAACTAGTTGGGTAGGATATTGATTGTAAAATCCACAAAGATGTTCAACTCATTAGGCTTAATTTAATTTTAATTTTAATTTAGATATTTTTAATGGTTTTTACCAAATTTTTTTATTCAATTTAATTTATTTATGATTCATGTTCGTTGAAAAAGTAAAGGTGTATATTATTATAATTCTTAATTCAGATTAGTTTTAGAAGAATTTGAGTGATGGAGGTTTCAATGTCATGATTTTTAGTTTAAGAATATACTGAAAGTTAAGTAAAAGATTTTTTTTTATTGATAAGTTACAATTTTCCGAAAAAAGAAATATTACTGAAATGTAATCTACTATGTAGTTATTACACAACCGCAAGAATCTCGTGTTTAGCTAAAATGTCTCTTTTGGTACATGAGTGGGACAGGGACCGACCTGGTTGGGATAGATGAACCAAACAAGAGGTAAAAATCCTCTGCACCACGCACAAGGTATTAGAATGTTCTTCTGAAGTTATATTTTTTTTAAGGAAACTCTATAGCCCGAAGTGACGGTTGTGATTCTGGTGATCGGAGTCCAAAGTTTTTTCTTTTCTTGTATGGTTAAGCCTAACGATAGTTCACTCTCAATAGCAAGCTGTGGGCTCGACCACCGGCCTTCCGAGTTTGGAAGGGGTGTCCAAATATTAATTAATACATCTTTTTCTTTTTTTTTCCTTTACTGTAAGTTTGTTTTTATTTAGAAGCCAGTTTGGTTCAGACATTATTTTTGAAACTGAAATAAAAATAAAAAATATATTACTACTTTTTTATTTTCAAAGGTCAAAATTGATTTTCTATAAAGCTATTTCTTTCTAGATACAGAAATAGAAAATTTCATTCTAAATAAAAATATAATACACATAATAATTTGATACAAACAAGCGTATATCTAATTTCATTTTTTTGTTGTTCATTTTTTAAAAAAATTTAGGATTAAATTTAATTTTAATTTTAAATTTTAAATTTTAAAATTTTTTGAAGTTTCATTATTGAATTTTAAAATTTTGAATTCTTGAATTTTATATATGAAATTTTGAATTCTTAAATTTATATTTAAAATTTGAAATTTAATTATTTTATTTAATATTATAAATTAAAATAGAAAATTTTATTAATTTTATCAAATAGGTTCAATTTATTTTTTTTTGCAAATAGAAATCTTTTCTCAGAATAAAAAAGGAAATTGGAACATATCCTCATTTGTGAGAATCACTTTTTGATTCCTACCTATTTATTCATAAGTCAAAATTAAAATTATTCATTTTAATTTTGATTATAAGAATATGTTTTCGTTAACTAAAAAACCTTATCCTTTTATTTTTGTAAGGAAACTATCTAAAATTATAAACTTTTATTTTTGTAAGGAAACTATCTAAAATTATAAACATGAATCAAAACTGAAAAACTAAATTTAAAACTTGAAATTTTAAATTTTCGTTTTGCAAATCTCTCTCTCTCTCTCTCTCTCTCTCTCTCTCTCTCTCTCTCTCTATATATATATATATATATATATATATATATATATATATATATATATATATATATTTCATTCTAATTAAAAATATAATACACATAATAATTTGATACAAACAAATGTACATCTAATTTCATTTTTTTGTTGATCATATGTTTAAAATTTATAATTTAATTTAATTTAAAATTTTGAACTTTCATTGTTGAATTTTAAAATTTCAAATTCTTAAATTTGAAATTTAAATTTTTGAATATGAATTTAATTATTTTATTTAATATTGTAAATAAATAGTAAATTTTATTAAGTTTTTCAAATAGGAAGGGTTTGATTTATTTTTTTTACAAATACAAATCTTTCTCCTTAAAAAAAGAAAAATAAAATATATCCTCATTTGTGAGAATTACTTTTGATTCCCACCTATTTATTCATAAGTCCAAAATTAAAAATGATCTATTTTAATTTTGATTAGAGGTATATATTTTTGTGAAGTAAAAAACCTTATACTTTTATTTTTGTAAGGAAACTAAAAAATCCATTATCTATCTTGGATTATAAACATGAATTAAAAGTAAAAAACTCAATGTAAAAACTTAGAAACTTTAAATTTCAAATTTCAAATTTCCATACATACATACATACACATACACACATACTATATATACTCATCATCTTGATATAAAAGAGGGTAATTGCACTTCAAAAGTTGATAGTATGTAATTGAGCTAATTCAAGAAAGTTAATGACATACTGGTGGAAATGAGTCTCTAATACAATCGATTAGGCATTACATGGGAAGAGGTGCAGATATTAGGGTGGAACATATACATCATATGAGGACTAGATGATAAATTAGAAAACTTGCTTATATTTAGAAACTCATTTATTTATTGTTCTTCAAAAGCATGTTTTGTCATTACTATTAGAAAAATATTATTTTGAGATAAAAAATAAAAAAAAAATTCTCTTATCTAATTATAGATTTTTTAATATAAATTTTACAAATAAAAATTATTATTGATAAAAGTTTCAAATATAAACTTTTTTCAAAATTAGATTTTTTAGTTATAAAACTCATATTGAAAAAAATTATAATCTATTAGGAGAGAGAATCTCTTATATTTTTTGTCTCAAAATTAGATTTTTTTTAATAGCAATGCCAAACATGCTCTTATAATATGATTGAAATCACTTATCCTTGTAGTTGTGTCATGTAGTTCATAATTTGCTCTCGTTTGTAATAAAGAAAAAGGAGGATAAGTGTAACATCCTCATCCACATTCATTGACATTATTACATGAACATATTCGTTTCATAAATGATATGAAATCCCATATAAACATATGCATTGGATAAATAATCATTTAAATATGTGAATTGGATAAGCACGATGATGACACATGCACCATTGACACTTGAACATATATGTAATGTTTGTATAGTTCCATGGCAAATTGTCTTATGTTGTGTGCATGTTATAGCATCATAAATAATGATATTATAGAACTTATTTAAAAGTATAAGGAGCATCTAGGAATTAGGAGATGAATGAAGGTGCTTAAGGAGTGAAGAAGAGAGATTAAAAGAGGAAAGTGAACTTCCAACCAATAGGAATGCAACACCATGATTTTGACTTGTTACAATGGGTTTATAAGTGGAATTTTTGACCCTTTAGGATTAGAATATAGAGCTTAGACGTGAGATACACTAGAAGAAAGAGAGAGCTAAGGAAGAAAGAAAGGAAAGAAGAAGAAGAAGAAGAAGAAGAAGAAGAAGAAGAAGAAGAAGAAGAAGAAGAGAGAAAATAATAAGCTGCCTAAGGAGGAAGCCTAAGGTTTTTTGGTTCTGGGACAATAGATAAGTTAATTTATCTTCTTCTTAAATGAAATTAACCTCTCATGACATATTAATCATGCATGGTTAGTGAGAATTATGGAGTATTTGAGGTAGAACCATTGGATGGAAGTTGAAATTCAAAAGAACAAGTGCTTATTATGTTGATTTTGTTGTTAGAGCAGAATTTTGTACCCACAATTTCATAATCCTATAAGAGAAATTAGAGAAAGTTCATAATATGAAAGTTGTAGCTTTATACCTCATCTAAATTCATATGAAATAGTTTTGCTTGATTTGGTGTGAGTGAGGTGTTATGGCTCTTTCATTAGGGCTGGTTCACAACCAACCAAAATCACCTCAGTCTTTCTATTTTCTTATATTTTGATGGCCTTATGTTCTGATTTTGACAAAGTGTAAAACATGAAATTTTTAGCTTTATATCCCCTTTAAATACTTGTAAAATATTTTTTTATTGATTTGTTGTGTGGAAAGAGATATGGCTTATTGATTGAGACTGACCCTGTACCCAGATGAAACCTCACCTTTCTTTTAATTCTGTTTTCCAAGAATTTGATGGCCATAGATTTAGACTTTGATGATGTGCTAAAATTGAAAGTTTTATATTTATATATTATCTACATTAATGTGAAATATTATTGCCAAATTTTGTATGACTGTTGAGATATTGCCCCTTTATTATGACTGATTATCACCATGTCGAAAATTTGCTCACCCTGAGATTGGTCATTTGTTTTTGTGATTTTATAGACTGAATTAGAGAATGAGTAAAACATAAACAATATTCCTTTATGTGTTGTGTAACTTATAGTAAACCATTTTTTCAATTTGATCTGTACAATTCGAGATATACCCAAGAATGTAAGACCTACTCAGATTGAGATGATATTGAAATAGAGCAAAATTCAAAAATTCACCCCATTTTTTGTGTATCTTATATTGGCCTAAAATTTGAATATGTTGTATCATTGTATGTCTAGTTTATTTGAAAAAAAAAATTAAGTCATTTAGATAAGTATATTTATAATTATTGTTGTGAGAGTGCAGTAAGCTCAGGCTGCCATATAAGGAAAAATATGCATAAACACTAGGTCCACTTGCATGGATCATACCATAGTTGCATGCCAAGCATTCATAATCATTTTGGCATACTTATAACCATGTAAGTATCAAATGTTAGGATCTCAACACTTTGAGGAAGCCCTAGAGAAAGAACCAAACATACCGTAAAGGTTGGTTACATCAAAAGGAGAGTAAAAACCATAATTAGATTCAATGTGTATGTGTGTGTGATAATTTTATGGTATGATTATGTTCTATTACTTGTATATGTGATTGAATTGTTACATTTTACATGTGAATACAAGTCAGGTGAGAATCATATGCTCTTAATGATTACTTGGTATACCATTTGTGAATGAACACTTGCACATGGAACTAAAAGGATGTTGTGACCGGCTTGTCAAACACTTGCAAATCATGTGGAGGATGGACCAATAGGTCCCATTGGCATATGTTATTGATCAAATGATTCACTTGTTATATGTTAGCAAGCAAAATCAAATGTCACTTGAATCACATGAATTTTCGGGAGTTGTGTTTACTTTGCATGGTCACGACAAAAATTAATCTATTGTATTTGCACTTGCATAGTCAATTATTATACTTATAATGTATCCTGATGATATTTGATTGTCGGCTGTGCCATAAGAATCTGATTATTGTTTTTATTCATTGAGTTACGACTCACTAAATCGCAATTATATTTTTTAGATACCAAAGAATAGGGATTGAACACTTTGTTGCTTAGAGTTTTGCATTGAGACACATGGACTACAGGTCGTCTGTTGAATTTCAACTCTCTCTCTTCTTGTGTCATGTACATACATCTAGATAGGAACCAGTTTATAGTCACTAGCCTTAAAATTAGTTAACATATATGTACATTAAATACATATTGGATTGTGTGTGTATGATGAATAAAACATTTATGCATATGTATTTTGGACATGAATGCTATGAGTTTTGTAAATGAAAATGGTTGTTATAATAAGTGTTAACTGTTGAGGTAAAACTCATTACTTGTTATATTTTAATTCAAATTATATATATTATAAGCTTTTACATAACAAAAAGGAAAAAGAGAAAAATGCATTGTTATTGGTCTTTATAGACTAATCACAATACCCTTTTCCCATCTCCATGTAATAAAGAGGACTTGATCAAACGACTCATGTTTACTTATGCAGATGAATGCACTTTTGACAAACGCATAACTCAGTAGCACTCCATCCTAAGGATTTTTATGGTCGATGAGTTTGTTGGTGAAATCTAATTAGTAATATGATTGTAACATGATAATGAATTGTGATATATATATATATATATATATATATTTGTGTGTGTGTGTGTGTGTGTGTGCAACAATAAGGGAATGTATTGAAAGAAAAAGGTTTTAATCAAAGCATTTTCTAAAAAATCCATATGGCCTCATCAGATGATAGTGTTATAGTCCTTATGATCCATAACATGAAAAGAATAGGATGGAATATTGCTTTAATGCTAGTGATGACATTCTAAAGCTCAAGTCAACTAATGTTCATTATTGGAGTTAAAATTAATATGTTTAAAGTTTCAAGAAGTTTATTGCAAGAAGTTTAAAAAAGCTTTAAGAATGTTCAAACCAGAAGAAATCAAGAAAATAAGCATTAAAACAATTAATGCATTTAGTGGATCTTCTTTATAAGGACAAAATGGTCATTTACATACTTCAATTTCATGTATAAACCCTTAAAATGAAATCTACAAGTCAAACTCTTCAAATGAAAAAATTTACACTAAAAATATTCTAAAAATTTTTAGAAGGTTTTATAAAAATTATAGAAGATTTTAAGAAACTTTTAAGAATATTTCAAGCATCTTTAGTTGCAAGCAAATAAACACTAAGAAGACTACATGAAGGGGGTGGCCAAGCATGGTCGAATAGTCAAAAGTCTAAGATATATCAAAGTTTGATTTGTTGACTTGCCTTTTCTTATTTCTTTCTTCTTGGTCGAAATCTAATTCTTCTCTAGAATAGGATTTCAATTGTTTCTTCATTAGTATCATTAACTAATGTTTTAGAAAGATTTATGTTCTACTCAACTGAATAGTATAATGGCTTTATTCCTACTTAGTTTTCGTCTAGTTTTTACAATAAGATTAAGTCGTTTGTTTCTAATTAGTTGAGCTTTGTAATGCTTATAAGTAGGCCATTAAAATATGTAAGAGAGCTAATTTTTTATCAATATAATTTTGATTTTCTTATGTGAAAATTCTCTTCTTTGGTTCTTAAAAGGACTCAGTGAATTTATTAAGTGAAATCTTAGTACATTCGAACTAGTTTAAACCTAAACTTAAAATTGACTTAGTTAAGTTTAGGTTTGATTTAAATAACCTTTAATTCTTTATAACTTAGGTTGCTAAATATGACAAGTTACCCGTGTTTGTATCATATAAAATATGAAAAGGATAAATTTTATTTTTTATAGAAACAAATATAATTAACAAAGTAGTTATATGTCACGAGCTGTATTTTGAATCGTGTCAGCACTAGAGACAGGAAGGCTGAAGGCTTTCAAAACCCATAGGAAGCCTAATTTAACTAGTAAAAAGATCCATTATGCCTTTTGTTGCGTCACACTAATATTAAAAATCTTAAACTTACTTTAACATCACCTTAAATTTTAAGGAATGAAATAATGGGAGTTACCTCAAAGCATTTCCTAAAATACAATATTGCTTTTCTTTTCTTTTATTTCATGTAATAACTTGTATATATAAAATGAGCTCCCATAAAATAGTACTTAGAATTAAGATGTTCATATTTAAACTCACATCATCCTAATCCATTGCATACCATAATCATTAACATATAACCATTTTATATAATTCTAGACATTTTATAATATACTTAAAGATTGTGGAGATATCTAAGAATATAAACTACACAATAATCATATTTCTTAGTTATATACATAATCTTCACTAACATTTATACATAATGACTTAGGCAACTACAAGAAATAAGTATAGTGTCTTAACATATACATAATACATAACTCAAGCCTTTATCCTCAAGCATGAACTGATGGCATCAATCCTATGCTTAACCAACAAAATAAATTGTGTCTATGATGGGGTGAGTTCCTTATGGGAAACTCAATGAGGAATTCTATATGGCCATATGCATGTTTACATGTCATAACATGAATGCATTTTTATCTACATGACACATCATTTGCAAACAACATTTACATGGTGTATCAGTACACATATGGCTAGTCAAGTTCATGGAATTCCTACTTAGGCTATTTTTCTTTCTCGCATAGGAGAGTTGCCTCACCAGCCACATCTTTTTTTTTTTATTATTATACGAGAGAGTTTCCTCACTAATCGTATCATGCATGCATAACATTATATTCATTTCATATAGGTTATAATTCTTCCATAACTAGCTATGACTCTTTGGATTCTCATTTCTTCCCTAAACCATCCTCACATCACATTGCATCTAAACATAACATATATACAATAACATTTCATTTCATCCATAAAATGCATATGACTTTTATATTAATATAATTTGGTCTACTATGGCCTATATAAAAAACTATGATGCATATATGCAATGAACATTAAAAGCCATAAATAAAATCTCTCACCTAATATAGCTAATCTTTAATTGCATAACTTCCTTATCCTTAATCCTTCGCATCATATATATCTAAACATAAAAAATAAATATATTTTAACATAATAAAAGTGCTAAAAATATGAGGAGTTGTTTAAACTCATCCATAGAATATGTACTATGTATAAATTAAACTATTATTGGCAAAAAATGTCCATAAGGACATTAAATCTAAACTTTTACTAAACTTGCAATTTAGTACAAAAATTACATTTACATATGTAACTCTTATTATTCGGGTCCATAGTCCATATGGATCTCGTTATTTATCTTTTACTATCACGTACATACATAACTACTATTAATTTCATATTTAAACATCTTAATCCTTCAAATCCTCAAATTTTTCTAAACTTATCAATTTAGTCCATTTACTACCTTACATCCTCAGGTAGCATCATTAATTCCATTTCATCATGATAAGCTATTTTATATTCATAACCATTAATAATTCTCCATTAATTGTCTTAAAATCCTTAATTTCATAAATATCCTCAAACTTTTTATATTTGCTCAATTTAGTCTACAATATAAGTAATCTCAAATTATATATAATTAACTCCAAATCCTCCATTAATAATTCACTTAATATTATTTTATATTCGTATAATTCATTTTCTAGCATAAACCTTAATTTTATATTTTAGGATTCAATTTATAATTATTGAAAATCAATAAAATTCATAAAATCTTAATATGATCTCTAAAATTCACAAAATTTGAACCATTATAACTAGAGTGATTAATATGATTTTTTAGCATTAATTTCTGTTTAGACTTGTTGAACTGCCTAAACCATCATGTACTATAGTAGTTTTATCTTGTAGGTCTTTCTGTCAGAAATCCATAGAAATTGATAATATCATTATACAAATTACCGTTTGTTTGAAATTGATGAAAGTTTGACCAAAACTTTGATTGACAATTTCTCCACCATCCGACCTTCTTTCGAGATGAATCAAGTGTCAATGAAAAGTTAGTAAAAATAGCTTTTGGTAAAAGCTTGAATCACCCAAAGCAAAGTTCGAATACGAGAGATATGACCATTTGAAGTTTTACTCCTATTTTAGCCTCTCTCTCTCTCTCTCTTCTTGCCCAATGCAGGAGCGTCTCTTTCCGCACCTGTCCCCTCTCTTCCTTTCTGCTTGTTTTGGTTAACCAAAACAAGCAAATTGCACCGCCTTACTTTTGCACTTTTCCTTTTTATTTTTTTTATTTTTTTATTGTTACGCTTTTATTTTGGCTTACACTTGGTACACTCATTTGTTTTTCATTTATGTAGACGTTTCCTTTTTTCCTTTTTTTTGGCTTTTGTTTTCTCCTTTTCTTTTTTCATTTCTTTTGCTTTTTTTTTAAAATTTCAATAACAATAATAATATAATAATTAAAATTTATACCATACAAAATATTTAATTTTCATGAAATTAATTTTTTTTATCTTTAATTAAATTAATTTTCATAAAATATATAAATGAACTTAAATTAAATTAATTTTTTAAATATAAAATAATATTTTCACTTAAATAAATTAATATTAATTTTACTTAAATTAAATAACAAATCATCATAATTAATTACTTCTAATGACATAAAATATATCTCATAAATAATTTAATTTCTCAAAATTAATAAAAATCTCACATAAATAGTTTAATTCTTTCATAACTAAACACATTTAATTAAATCAATTCATATAATATTCTCAATTAAATTAATTTAATCAATAACTTAAATAAATTTAAATAATTTAATATCCTTAACATAAATTAATTTCCTTAAATACTCATTTATCATAATCTATTCACATAACAAAATTGACATTAAATCATTTAAATCACATTTTCATATTAACTTAAATTGATTTCCATAAATTTCTCAAATCTTAATAAAATTCATACTTAAATAATTAAATTCATATCTTTAATTCCTGAAATCATTAAATATATTTTCTTTACATAAACTTCATCTTAAAAATATTAATTATAACCATATGCTCATTTAAATTTAATTTCTTAAGATAAATATTCATTAAACATAACTCTTTAAATATAATTCATAACAAATAACATTAGTTTAGTTAAAATAATGATGTCATTAATATAAAATCATTTCTTTTTAAAATACTAAAATATATATATTAAATAATCTCCTTAAATAAATTAAAATATATTTATTCATCTTTACATCATTAAAATTCATAATCATATAAATGAAAATTAGAAGAAAATATTCTTTATATAGCTCTAATAATAAAAACTCCTAAAACGAGAGACCAGATCTTACAAAACACCACTTTTTTAAAAATTCATCCTGACATTTTTATACATTTGTTACATATCCCTTAAGTTTCCTTTCTTAGCCTAATCTTACTATTCTTGGATTGTAAATAATCCACGTCAACTCACGTCCACTTCTAAAGATCTATAGAGTTAGGAAGGAATCAAAATCACTAAAAATCATTTGAAATCCTTGCGTATAACTGTAAAATCATTTAAAATATTTATGCATTTTAAATCTCATGTAAAATATTAGGATAACTTGTCATGATTATAGGAGGTCATTTTATATCCATGATCAAGAAATTCTTGTGGCCTTTTTTAAAAACAATCTTTCCCTTTTCTAGTGGATCTAGGACAAACATAAACGAAACTCTATTAATAATCTCTATCTCTATATCGTAATTTACTCTTCTATGCCTTTTAGATAATTTCTTGTCTTTTTTTTTTTTTCTCTTTTACTATTCCTTTATGCATTCCATATATCATAATTCCTAAAAATGCTAGCAAAAAATTGGCAAAGTATCCTTTGTATTTTGGACTAATTCCCTTGTCAAAATAATATATATAATATAATCACAATCCTCAATATAAATAATTAATTACTCATTAGGGACTACACATCAATCAAGTCATCATATTCTTCTTACCATATTTCATAATATCATTTAGTAATCTTCCATTAATTCATTTAAACTTCCATATCATTAACATAAACCTAAACATACACATCATACAAACAAGCAAATCATAACATAGTCTTATTATAATATGTTTCATTGTTAGCACATGAAAACATAAGTTGTACTTGAATTCCATTAATTCAAGCATAATGATTCTCATTAGCTTTACACACTTAGTATGTAAAGCTCTACATCATTAACACACATAACATGTCAACGATGAACACAAATTTCAAACTCAAGAAAAATGACAAGACAAGAAAAAATCTTATATCTCTACAAGTCACAACTAAATATCCGTATATATGTTATAAATTCTACCATCTCTCATATTTGTCTATCTCTTGTTAAGCCTCAAAGGTTTGACCATACAAATGTTTGCTTTAATACCACTCTGTCATGACTTGAATTTTGGACCGTGCTGGCATTAGAGAACAAGAAGGCTTAAGGTCTCCAAAACCTATAGTAAGTTTAATTTAACTCATGTGAGGCTCACTATGCCTTTTTATTGCATCACTCTGATATTAAAAATTTTAAACTTACTTTAACATCACCTTAATGAGAGTTATCTTAAAGCATTTCTTAATACATGATATTTCCTTTCTTTTCTTTTTCTTACTTTTCTTTTTTTTTTTTTTTTCCCTTTCATGTCACAAATCATATACATAAAATGAGCTCCCTTAAAATAATCATCAGAATTAAGACATTCAGACTTAAACTCATATCATTCTAATCCATTGTATCTCATTATCATTAACATCTAACCTTTCATATATAAACTCATTCCAAACATTTCATAATATACTTAAAGATGTTGCAGAGATATCTAAGAATATAATCCACATAATAATCATATTTCTTAATTATATGCATAATCTTTTGATGGAGATCAAAGTGCTAGCCAAAGTATTTCCAAGTATTCCCAAGAACTATTGGAAGAAATTAGAGGTCTAATGACTAGAACAAAAACTAAAAGGATGAAAGAGGTTTTATAAGGATTAATCATGGAGATTTAAGAGAAAAAGGTTTTGATTGAAGATGTCAATGCACTACCAAGATTAATTACTTATATTTTTTTGTTAAAGATGATGGAGAAGGGTTAACACATAATGAATAAAGCTTAGAGGCAATTCCAAAGTAATTAGGTGCATTTGGAGCTAATTTGAACCCTATTGCTGTAAGAAAGGATCTTTAGGGACTAAATGAAAATTGGACCAGGGGTTGAGATGAAGCTTTTGTTGCACTTGCAATAATAGACACAACTTGTGACTTTTCCTTAATATATCTTCTCTTTCGCCTAATAGAAGTCACATGTTGCGATATGTTCAATTCCATCATTATGTAATTATCGAAAAATTAGCCGAATTTAGCCATTTTTAAGTTGTTTATGCTTCTATTTTAACAAAATATTCACTTTTTATATGGGAAATTATTACA
This sequence comes from Omphalea diandra, assembly GCA_949677035.1. Lineage (NCBI taxonomy): Eukaryota > Viridiplantae > Streptophyta > Magnoliopsida > Malpighiales > Euphorbiaceae > Omphalea > Omphalea diandra. The sequence continues at coordinate 12,832 of CATIWR010635497.1, read as the reverse complement.
TCAAGGATTATAATTTTATGTATAAACAATTCCTTAATATCTTATTCATTCACAACAAAACATTTTCTTTGTGCGATAGTAAAAAACATGCTTTGCTTCCTAATTAATTAGGTTTTCTTATCTAGAATGAGTTTTCTACTTAGATATGACTTTGAGTAGGAAATTGTGACCTTTTAGATGTAGGATACTTCACTTTTGAGGGCTATTTAAAAGCCTTATTTATATATTAAGAATTTAATTATCTTTGATCAATAATATTGAGTGTCGACAAGTTTTTGCTTTACTTTCTTGTGTTCTTAGTAGAATATAAAATCTAGACTTATCAAAGGGAGTGATAAACCTTTATGGTGTCTTTGAGATTGGAGTTTTAATAACTTTGCATATAGGGTGAAGGAAGTGATCAATCTAGACTTATCTATACTCCTATATAGTCTCCAAGGGTAGCCTTTGCCATCCACACCAAAACATTTAGCCTCAACATATGTGTTTGTGTTGCTCACAAACCTAATCTCTCAGGCATTCACTATTGCATATTTTACATAACTTTTCTCATTATTTTGTATCATCAAACTTCTTACCTAGCTTGAAAATTGACTCCTGTGTATGATCAACATTGGGATCATATATAGGATACCTTCTCTTAGATTTGCTAATGATTTCATACCACCATCCCTTATCCATATTGTATATTGTCTAAACTTCAGCATTATTGTCATTATACTGTGATACAAATTCACCTTCAACTGTCTTATTATGACATGCATCATTAGTAGACAAACCATGGCCTATAGACTTGGAAGGACTAACATGTTGTATATTCTGCTCATTAACCCTCTTCTTTTTACATTTCTTAATATTTGTCCTACTTTTAATGTACTCATCATCATGTTTTTCCATATCACTTTCACTCAACCCATTATTAGTCTCTGATTCTCCTATCGGTATATAGTTTGGGTCATATCTTCACTTTCATCATCACTGCCATTGACATTTATATAATTAATACTTAGTCTAACTTCAAAACCCTTATACGTCCCCAATCATCACCCTTATTAAAATTGACACTATATGCAATTTTAATGTTTGCTTGAATTTCATCTCTTATATCTACATTAATGGTGTTATCCTTTACATCCATCTCATTACCTCTTCATTATCTGTAACCTGAGCTTCTACTTCTTTATCAATAATGTAAACATTTACAACTTCACCGTTTAGTTGCGAAATCATTTTGATTATTTCTTTACCCACCTTTATATCCCTTAGCCCCTTTACCATGCTCATCCCAGGTATGCAGTAACAGTACCTATGAACATTATGAATCTTTTGAAGCCATTTTTGCCACTGAAAAATCCAAACCTATCTCTATTCACTCTAATGTATTCAACCATGTCTCTATTTATATATTTAACCTGTGTATCAATATTCACAAAATGACTATCATAATGTAACCTCAGATCAAAGTAATCCATACTTGTTATACCATAAGCATATATTTAGGGTTCATGAAAGTTCAAATATGTCAAATGCATGAAACTTCATATATTATTCTATGTAACAACCAATTATTGAAACAATCAATTTTAAGTTAAAAAAATGTTTATATCCTGCTCTAGATTCTTAAGAAGCGAAAAAACCCCTTTTTCAGTCACCCATTGTTGATATAACTTAATGCGAGGACATCATTGGTCCACAACAACATAATAGACCAAAAAAATTAGACATAAAAAAAGGTTTTAACTTGCTTGGGAGTAATTGTTGTCTCCTTTGAAGATGGTCCTTAGACAATGTCCTTTTCGTTAATGCTATCTACGACTTGTTTATTGCTATTACGAGCAAAAAAGAAAACTTTGGGCACGTAACAATCACTCACATTGGTGCTATCTTCAATTTGGTTAGCACAATTTTGGGCAAAGAAGAAAATTGGGCAAGAAATTTGGAGGAAAATTGTTGAGGTGTTTTTTTTCTTCTCCAATTAATAATTTTCTTCTCATACATGTCAATCTTATGCATATCTTGGTCTCATTGTAATAATAAAATATTATCACATGAGCACCACTACAACCAAGTTATCGGATTCTGACCAAGTGACTCAATTTGGCAAAACTGGATGGTTTATGATTCGAATTGCCAAAATTAAAAGTTTATGTAGAACTTGTATTTTTTGTGATAGTTGATGATTTTTTTATAATTAATCTTTTTTCTTTAGTATTAATCTTATGTTTATCATTATTTATAATTATACAAATTAGTATTTATATAAAATTAATTAAAATATAAAAATAATTATATTTTTTTATTATTTTATAATATAATTATACATTCAATTTCTAAATTACTAAATAATTTATATTTATTAATCGATTATAGTTGACTGATGATCGTTAATCATTAATTGTTAATCACTAACCGTTGACTGTTATCACTAAGATGAACGGTTGTTGATGTTGTTGTTCTGAATTATAGTTTCTTACAACCCTATAACTATGATAATATTAAGTTATAGCATAAATTACTTGATTTTAGAATTTTGATTTGGTTATGCTTGATTCTTGAAGATTTTATCTTCTTGACTAGATCTAGATGCCAATTGGATAATTTACTTTAAAGTTTTTCATTTTCTCTTTTAAAATTTATATTATAACATTTTTAACTTTTATTTCATTAGTTTTTTTTTATTTGATTGACTCCTATCCTATTACAATATGACACTAATTTTAACCAAAAATATAATTGCAATTTCTAAAAAGGAAGAAAATTATACTTGCAAATTTTACTTTTCGCTTTGCATGAAATTTTGAAAGGTCTGTTGCTAAATTTGCAAATTTTATTCTTCTTATTTTGATTACTTTCTTATTTTTTTAGTCTATATAATCATATATTTATGAATTTGTTTGTTTTTTTTGTTCAATTTCCTAGAATTTTCTATTGAGTTCACTTTTTCTTGTTTGTCAATGAATTTTATACTTATAATTTTTCACCCAACCACTATAGGGTATTTTTGTTCTTAAAAATAATTATACTTCACATTTTGACTTTATAAGTGTTGATTTATATAAAAAAACCTTAATTTTGAATTGAATATTTTTTTTAAAAAAAATCTAATGAAACAAATGTTAAAGATGAGTTAATATGAGACTAAAAGTCAAAAATTAACTTAATTAATTATGACAAACATGATATATATATATATATATATATATATATAAGTTGGTGGGTTCCAATTTTTCCAAGGTGATGTATAGAAATGGGGCAGGGCAGGGGTATCCTCCATCCTCGCCCTGCCCTCTTGATGGAGGGAGTTTTATCTTTATCTTTACCTCCATCGAGAAGGTAAAATTTTTTATTTTTCTATTATCTTCAAATTACTTTTTAAAAAATATAAATTATTATATTATAAAATAAAAGTATTTTTACTATAAATTAATAAATATATAAAAATATATAATTATATATATAATAAATATAAAAATTTATAAAAATATATTTCATATTTTTGGATCCCATAGAGATCCATTTCGAGAGTCCTATGGGAACTCGCGAGACGGTGGTGTAATTCCCACCCCTAACCCATCAGAAAAAAAAGGTGGGGGATTCCACTTTATTGCGGCTGGTCCTCACGGGGAGCCAGAAATCTATCCCTCATTGTCGTGTTGTGATAGTTTTGGAAGATTTGGGGACAATTTCGTCTTCTGACAACTAAAACAGGGGCTGCAATGTCCTGCAACTACGACCAAATGTCTTATGTTTGTGATAGTTTTGGAAGATTTGGGGGCAATTTCGTCTTCTGAGAACTAAAACAGGGCTGCAATGTCCTGCAACTACGACCAAATGTCTTATGTCTCCTCCAGCCCTCTCCAAGTCCATCAGAAAAACGACGTCACATGGTAGGGTAGTGACGTCATTTTATTCGTGTTGGAATGGACTTCTTCTGCAAATTGACAGTGAACGAAATGACGTGACTGCCCCTTATCTTTCCTGTTTCCCTATTAAGGTAGTGTAGTATTGTGAAAAGAGCAAGTTATTTGGTCTGTTCTCATGCCCGCTAAGTATAGTTTCTCATTTTCAAACTGAATTACCTATTTTACCCTTTATTTATTCCACTAATATGGCACCGTGCTGAGAGAGGCGTTGGTTATTTGGACATTTTGTTTGTCATTAATTAGTGCTTTTCCATCTCCTTTTAAATTCTTGACGTTGCTCTTAAAAATGACATGTTTCGCTGTCGTTTGAATGCCTATTTTCGTCATCCAATTGGTTACATGCTCCTTCATCCGGATTATCCTACTGTCGCGCATTTTACTTTATGCTGATCTTAATTTGTAAACAATGGATACAAGCACCAAATTTTAAAATAAATAATTATTCAAGATTCTTTATTTGATTATCAAAATATTTTATGAAGCTCCTATTATTTAATTATACAATGTATTCATATATTAGTGAAAAATGCATCATAATTGTATAAAAACAATATAATATTTTAATGAATGCCAAAAATAAAATTGCAATTGATAACGCTTGTCTAACTAAACAATATCACAATAGACAAGTGTTCTCGATGTGAGCAATATACGCCCTTAAGATTAGACATTTACAGCTAAAATGGTACACGATATGATCGAATAATAACAATGTTCAAAGAATTTACTAGCAGACTAAAAGCACACAATGTTCGACCAATGAAGGGTAGTTACATCCTCAATGTTTAACCAACGAAAGACGATTATACAGTATATACTTTTTTGGATATTTCAAAAAAATAGGGACAAATCTAATAGATACTATTTTTGACATATATGTGAAAAGTCTATAACTAACAAAAATATAAATAATCATTTTCTTTACAATTAAAGTACATTTTTGCTAGGGTTTTCTATTATTCATTCTCATTCTCAAGCTTTCTAAGCCCTTAAGTTCTCAAGCTCTCATACTAACTTAAACATCGGAGTGACTGTTGAAGACACAATCTCCTTAGCTTATGTTTGCTCACTCATTTGACATGTCACTTACTATTTTTGACGAGCAAAGGACCATCAATTGGTGCCGTCTATGGTAACTTTTCTATTATTTCATCGATTGTTTTCTTTAAAGTTCCCACCTTTACATCTTTAAATACATATTTCTTGGAAAAACACAACCTTTGCCTTTGATCCAAAGTAAGTAATGGCCCGTCACACTAGAAACAATCCTATCTCTACTCTTCCCGTTCATGAAGAAGAGAATGCATCCTCAGCCATAGCACCAGTTAACACTGCGGGCATTAATGTTAATGATGCAACTACTACAACAAATGAAGCATTAACACAATTTGAAGAAGCTCTAACGAGAACCATGCAGGTTGTCGTAAATAACTTCAATCAACAAATGGTTAAGGCTTTTAATGCAAATCTGGCAGTCCTTAATGGATAACAACGCAAGCAGAATTCTAGAGAACACAATATAGGGCCATAACCTCAGCTACTAGACCCTCAAGGGTGAAAAACTATGAAGAGACAAAGAGTCGTGATGAGGTCTGACAAAAGAATGACAAAGAGTCGTGATGAGGTCTGGCAAAAGAATGACATAGGCTGATATTGATAATGAAGCTAACTCTTAAGCAGAACACTCAAAAGCCAAATCAGGCTTCGTTAAGAAATACTTGGAGGCTTCACCATTGGGAAATTATCCAAGAGAAGCTCCCACCATAAATGGAAATGTTGGCCTAGTGCACCAAGAATAGGGGTTGAATTGGTGGCTGATTAAAAATTAAAAGGAAGGTTAAGGTGTTTAGAAAGTTAAGAAGGAGGAGAGAAAAATCAATATAAGAAGTTTATAGTGGTTCAGGTGTTAACAAACCATACGTCCATTCTCCAATTCTTTATAATTAGGTATTTCACTCAATTAACTAGTGTTTTCAAGCTCACACCTAACTTATACCACTTATGTTTTATGGCTCACACAAAATCCTTACAACTTGTATTTTTAAGCTCACATAAAAACCTTTTATAAGTGTTTTGGATAGACTCACACTTCAACCTCTTACAAAAGTTTTAAAAGATAGACTAACTCTCAACTTACTTACAAAGGTGTTTATTGCTCACACCAAACAATCAATAACATATAAAAAAGAGTAAGAAAAATGAGTAGCAAATTAGCAAGAGTTTTGTTACAATTAGTCAAATTTTCTTGTATTTACATCTATTTAGTGGGGTATTTATAGCCAACATCCACCAAAGAGATGTTACTCAAAAACTATCCCAATATCTCCAAGTTATGCTAGGTAAATTTTACTTTAAATGCTTGTCAAGCGGAAGTCACGATCTCTACTGGCTTTTCGCAGCTGTGAATTTCCAATTTGCATTGAAGAGCCAGAAATCACAGTAAAGAACCTTGTTCTGTGTCTAACGCTAGTCCACGTGTCCTTCACCTATTAGTTGTCCAAGAAATATAACCATTGTGTTTAGTCAACTACTCAAAAGTCGCGGTTGCTAGTTAACTTTCTCTTAGGCATGACTGAGACTGCAAATTCTTCTGTTTGGGGAGGAGACAACACCTTTTTTGAGTCGCGGTCATGATAAATACTTCACCTTTGATTTCCTATTATTGCCTTGGACACTTGGCGTGTTATGACTATGGCTTTAGTTCCTTCCTTTATTAATATGAAATTTGCAATCGTGACTCAAGACGCGAATGCCACCGTGAATTCCTCTATGAATAATCCAAGCTTCCTTTGGCTTAGTCGAGGTTATGAATTCTCTCATAAATTCCTCTGTCCTAGCTCTATCTATCCTTAACATAAGGTTGCGGTCGTGATTTAGGGGATACGGACCGCGAATTTGGATGTTCTTCTTAAAGATGAAGATTTTGACTTTCATCTAACTTCCAATAAAAATCTAACTTCCAAAAACAACACTTTAATCAAAGCATTAGAACTGATCAATCTTCATTGTCAAGATCAAAAGAGGCTTATGACTTAGGTTTGACCAACCTAGTCTAATAGTCTCCATTTTTTTGGTTTTAACAACTTAGATTGATCTTAAAGAAAATCAAATACATGAGTTGTAAGTTTGGGATGGTAAATGATTAATTAATCAAAGAATAATCTAAGGATTCTAGTCAATGATCAAATAATTCTAAGTATTTTAAGTTTGAACTTGCTCTCCCTCAACTTATGCTTTTCTTATGCATGTTATTTATTTTCTCTCAATGCTATTCTCTCCCCCTTTGGCAAGATAAAAAAGAGGGTAAATATTAGAGAGTAAAAGAGGTGCATAAATTAAGATAGAGTAATCATAAAGAGTAAAACAATAAAGATAACATATAAGTTACAATCACATAACATTTCAGACAATGAATTGCAAAACGAACACTTTTATTTATTTAATAATCTATGAGATCAACAGCTTTACATCAAGAACTTTAAAAGAAAAATAAAAAAAGAAACTCTAAAGACAAACTAAAAGATAGGAGAACTGTCATCATCTCTATAATCGTCCATGGCTTCAGTTTCTCCTCCCTTTTCAGCTTCATCACCCTCCTCAACCTCTTGTTGACCTTTTCTTTTGGTGTGTCCTCTTAATCCTCAAAGTCTGAAAGATGGCAGGAAAGAGCACCTACTTTCTCCTTTAAGTCCACCAAATCACTGTGTAGGTAGGAGAAGAGGAAAAATTATCTCTTAAGCATCCTCATCATCTTGTCCAATTTCCTATTGATGAAATCAAGAGTGATTTTGGCTTTTGGTTTTTGTTGGGACGGTGGAACTGGTTAGGCACCCTTTTCAATGATAAGCCTTTTTCTTTTGGAGGCTTAGGAGGTCTTTAGTTTCTTTGCCCCAAAAGCACCTAAAGAGTAGATATAAGAATTAGGGTGAATGGCTTTTGCATTGATGAGGTAAGGTAGGTCCAAAAAATTTTGTGAAGGGAGAAGCTTATTAGTGAGGAATTTTTCATTTTCCTCATTAAAAGCATTGATGTATCGATAGATGATAGTGACATGGGAAGGAAGAAGAAACTAACTCTTGGACTTAGTACTCATGTGGATCAATTGATCCACAAGATAACGAACAGTTTGAATAGACTTATTTTTTGTAAGACAAAAAAGGAAAGCAAGATTATTTTGGGATACTTTTTCATTACCATCCCCTCTTGCATAAACATAGAAGGTGATGATACGATGAAGTAGCCAAAAAGGTAGGGTACGAATGTATTTGGCCAGTGAAGTTTTAGGGTCATGTTTGGTCTTGATGGAAATTTTTGATCAAAACTCAGAATAAATGACATCAATAGCGGAGATGATGAATGAAATATCATCTCTGACTTGAAGGTTAAAGAGATTAGAAATTCGCTCAAAGGCAATGAAAAATGGGTCCCTAAAGGCTCAAAATACTAACCCATATTGGTCAACACAAGATTCTACTCTCCAACTTAGAGTCATGATGCACATAAACTCTCGCACGAACTCTTCATATCCGGGCTCGTCATAGAAAATAAATTCATTCCATCCCAAATTTGATAAAAATGCATGGATCTCGTCTTTAATGCCTAGAGACTTAAAAAGGAAAGTAGAAGGGATTTTGTTCAGTAAAATGATCTTTGAAGCATTTGCCTTGTACTAATCTTTTTCCTCTTTCATTATCCCTTTCATCATGTGTAGAGCCGGTGGTCCAAAAGGCTGTGCTACTGCCTTTCCTTTATCTACTCTTGAGGCTTTGTTAGGGGCCATTTGAGAATGAAGGAAGATTGAAAGATTTTTTAGAGTAAGGAAGATAAGAGTAGGAATGAATAGAAACACTATTTCAAGGGTTTATATAGGACAAGAAAGGGTATGAAAATGGCTTAAAATGGTTAGAAATGTATTAAATGAAGGAATACCATCAGTTGACAATCAAATCACTTAAATGTATGGTAGTTACTCAAATTCGTGATCGCGACCTATAAGTCATGAGCGTTAATTTTAAATTATGTGAGTAATGGACAAAAAGTCCTCTTGAAATGGCGTGTTCAATGGTTAAAACATTTAAAATTTGAATAAATTCGCAGTAAAGAATGAAAGTCGCGAACACAAATTGATGGTTGACAACCAAAAGATGAGTGCCTATAATTCACAATCATGAATCAATGAATGGTGACCATGAATTACAAGTTAGAAAAGATAACTATGAAAGGATAAGACTTGACTTTCTAAGCTGTGATCCACTTAATATATTTATGTCTAATTCATGCAAATTGGCATACAAAGACATAATTACACACAAAATTAAGACATCTAAAGAGATAAATATCACATATAAAATCCATAGCAATCATTCAATAAGGAATTATGCAACATACAAAAAGCATTCTAGAAAGATCAACATTTCACTTCAAGGAGCTTCCATCAACCATTCTCAACTCTCTCTTAATGAAGTTCATCCTTTCTTCATTGAGAGGTTTTGTGAAAATGTCCGCAAGTTGATGATTAGTGTCTATGAATTCTAACACAACATCACCATTTTGGACATGATCTCTAAGAAAATGATGGCTAATGTCTATATGTTTGCTCTTAGAATATTGGATGGGATTCTTGAAGAGATTTATTACACTAGTGTTCATGGTTGTCAAAAAAGCGTTTCAAAACGTATGTTTTTACGATCTAAAATCATATGAACGAGTTCAAACGCATATAAAATCGAATTTGTTATAAAATCAGGATGAAATCACATTTTTATTTTTGAAATCGGTGAAATCACAATTTTACAATTGATTTTAACAATTCCAACGTTTTGAAGTGACGTTGTTTCATTCAAAATCAAAGTGCTGCGTTTTATGTCAAAGTGACATCGTTTTGTGGTGAAGTAACGCCGTTTTGACTTGAGTATTGCATAAAAGAGAAGGCAAGGCAGCGAACGACACTCTCAATCAAATTGGGGAATTGTCTTAGGGATTTCGAGCAACATAATTTTCTTAGAGAAACTAATCCGATTGGTGGTTACAGGTACGTATTCTGGTTTTTGCGATTTGGTATTTTGGTTTTATTGTTTGTGGTTTCTGCAATTTGGTATTTTGGTTTTCTTGTTTATGGTATTTTGGTTTTCTTGTTTGTGGTTTTATACGGTTGGCTACTTAACCTTCTTCTAGAATGACATTATCTTTGCATTTTTCTTTCATTTTGAAATGACAATTTTCATGTGGTCCAGTACCCAGGCCCCATTAACATTAATGAACCTTGAAGATTATAACTTGCTCACTTTGCCATCTTCACTGTACCCACCTGAGATCTTAGGGAACTATTAATTAACTGTAAAAATATATATTAAACTAGGAACGTGCGATATGTGTTACTTCCATAGTTACAAATTATTTCAAGTATACACGTTATAACACTTAGAAGAAACTAGTTGTTAAACAGTGTGTTTTCCATATCCTATATATTCACGCTTCTTTCCTTCAAACATGCAGACTATTGAACTTTTCAAGGACCCATATAAAAATTTGAGGGGTAACCATTTGCCCTGCTTCATTGATGTACTTCTAGCTGAGATCATTTGCTAAAATATGATTTACCTAGAAAGGTAGTTGACACATTAAGGTTTGGATTCCCATGGCATTTATTTTCTAAATACGCATATTTATATCAAGTTATTGTAGTTATTATTCCTGTCTTACATATGCCGAGTCAATTGGTATTAACAAACAATGGCGCATTGCTTAGACGATTCGTGCTCGTAATATTGAAAGGTCGGTAAGTTAGATAGGTTCATTACCTGTTTATGTTCTTGACTTACATGTGAAGGATATCCAGCTTTCTGTTTGAGCAATACTAGATTCGGCCTTTCCTTATTAAAAAAAAAAAACACTAGGAAGGGAGATAAATAGTCTAAAAATCTTTGCGTGCTGTATAGCAAGGGGGACAAATCAGAACGATACATGCTCTAGCCTAATCAATGGGTACCTGCAGGTAGTGATCAATAAACTTTATGAACTTATTAAAGAAAGCTAACTATATGTGTTCACTCTCATTCATTTGTTTCGTAAACTATCATTTATTAATTTATTTTCTTCACTCTCATTCATTTGTTTTTGAGGTAAGGGTGTTATCCTTGATATTATTCTACCTATTAGTATGACACCTCCAGCTTATATTTTGATAAGTAATTAATTCTACTTGGTTTCTTGCTTACTCTGTTGTTTTCCTACTTTGATATGTAATTTTATTAAATTTGATGAGTTCTTAACATTTTACTTGGATTTGTAATTTTATTTGCAAGGGATAATATTATGTTTAATGACTTTGTAATATACATATGAATTGCATGAGGAAGCCATTGCTTTCTTTTTCATTTTAGAAACTGAAATTCAGTTGAAGTATATTTCTAGTGATAATTTGTGTTTATCACATAGCTTATGTTAGAGGATTATTTATGCCTATAGAGCTAAGAATTGAAATTATAGGTAAATTATTGTATTCAGTTTATTTAAAATATTTACCTTGATAATTATAGGAATGAAAAAGATGGGCAGTATGTTAATCCTTTGAGTATGCATTTACTCATCATGAATATGTGTTGCAATTCATAACAAGTCGGATCCATTGGATTCTGCACTTGCAAAGTTGCAAGTTTTCTAGATTCCCCATTGCCATTGGATTCTGCACTTCATAACATGTCTTTAACCTAGCTTATAGACTTCATATAAGTGTTTTTTGTATGAAATGAAATGGGTAACCTAGCTTACAGATTTGCAATATTGCTTGTATAATTTACAGTTATACTTTTTATGCTTCTACTCTTAGATTGTTAGTGATCATTTATGTGCCAGCAGCTAGACATTCTTCAGCTTACTTTCAGGCTAACTCATATTTATTTTTTTATTTAACAGTGATTGAATTCGAGATGTCTACGTCTAATTCTTCAAAGGCTATTAGTAAAAGAAAAAATGCAGCTGGAAATAGATCAGATTTGGGATGGCAATATGGCATGGATGTGGACAAAAACTCAAAGAAAGTTCAATGTAAATTTTGCGATAAAATCTTCACTGGTGGGATTTATCGATTCAAGAACCATTTAGCGTGTACTAGAAAAGATGTAGAGCCTTGTATAAGTGTACCAGATGAGGTTAAGAAGCAAATGATCACTATTTTAGTAAAAAATGCAGAATTAGCAGAGAAAAAAAGGAACCAATTTTATGACATCGATGAGTCAGGAGATGATGAAAATGAGGTGCATCAAATTATGTCAAAGCATAAGGGGAAAAGTACTCTAGATTCTTTTGTAAAGAAAGGGACTAGTATGGCCAGTAGTACTCAAACAACTATAAATCAGTTGATGAAAAGGAATTGAGAGAAGAAGTATGTCAACAAATTGCTTGTTTTTTCTATATTTGTGCAATTCCTTTTAATTGTGTGAAGAATCCTGAATTTGCAAAAATGGTTCAATTGATTGGGAAATATGGTTATGGATTGAAACCTCCATCTTACCATGAAATCAGGGAGAAGTACTTGAAGAAGAAATTAGCAGTGACTGTAGAATTGCTTGATGAGTATAAAGCTGAATAAAAAAAAATCGGTTGCACTGTCATGTCAGATGGATGGACAGATAAAAAGAGGCGTTCCATTTGCAATTTTTTAGTGAATAGTTTGAAGGGAATAATTTTCTTGACTCTAAAACTGATGACAAAGTTTTTAAGATGTTAGATGACATTGTAGAAAAGGTGGGAGAGGAGAATGTTATTCAGGTGGTTACAGATAATGCTGCTAATTACAAAGCAGCAGGAGATAAGCTAATGGAGAAAAGAACAAGGCTTTATTGGACTCCTTGTGCCGCTCATTGTATTGATTTGATCTTAGAGGACTTTGAGAAGAAACTAAAGGTACA
>CATIWR010635431.1:0-34020 GCA_949677035.1 Omphalea diandra | reverse complement strand
TATATATATATATATATATATAACTTAATAGCCTGCATAAGAGTGAATTAATAGGATTAAATGATGGAATGAAAATGAATGTAAATATTTAATTTCATTTAAGAGTATAATTTTAATGAAAGTTAATTTTTTATATCATTTAAACTTCTAAACTCATTTTCTTTCACCTTCAATTTGAGAGATAGTCAATAAAATGAAAAATAGTGTTAAAAATAAAATATATTATAAAACAAATATAACCTTGATAGTATGTAATATTTTGTATTTTGAATATAATTATCAATTTGATATTTTTTTAATTAACTTTCCTTCATATTTTAAACAAATGTTAAACTTATAACACATAAATAAAATTATAGCACGTAATTAACTTTCCCTCATATTTTAAAATTATATGTCACTTATTAAACAAATATCTCATAAATAACACGTAATTGCCCATTATACATTACAATTCCTTTCTCTTAAATATTAAAATTATATAATTTGTTGATCTTATTTACTTCACAGTAACTTTTGAGGCCTTATTTCTAAATTTTGTAAGTTAACGATCTCTTTTATTTTGAACCATAAATAAAACTGCCCCTCTAAATTTTACTAGTTCTTTATAAACTAAAAAAAATATTAAATAGGTTTCTCATAACAATAGAACTTGAAACCAATTCTTTAAAAAAAAAAAAATCGAAACGAAAATATCGATATTTAGAAATTCACAAATTATTATTATTTTTTTTTTTGGAGGGTAAAAATTTCTAAATCTAGACTAAACAATAATAATAATAATAATAATAATAATAATAATAATAATAAGAACCAAACAACAATTAGAACAGTGATTGGTCACCGTCTGATGAACCCTATATAAGAATGTATATTCTATTGGCTAACAAAAGTAACTCTCTTCTCCGCCATCTTTTACTCTGTATTTCTTTTCTTCCAGCTCTGGTTTCGTCCTTAACGGTTCTCTTTGTTTATATCTAAAAAAAAACAAAGAGAGTAATATATAGGACGCTTTTTTATTTCTCCTTCATCTTGCGGACGCTCCATTTCCCTGCATAGATTTTGGTGGGTTAGTCTTTGTTTGTCTTGTTTTTTTTCCCTTGTTTTTGTTGAGTTTTTTTTTTTTTTTTTTCTGGTTAATTTATGAGTAATTTGATTGATTTGTTGGCTTTTGGGCTTTTCCTCTATTTTATTACGACAATAATAACATTTGAGATTAAATTTTGGAAATTCTTCATTACTGGGTTGATCTTGGAATCGATTAAAAGATGAAAAAAAATGATAAAATCGTTCATGATCTATTATATTTCTTACTTTTTTTTTTTTTTGTGCTTGTTAGGTAATATTGAAATTACCAATATAAGTTGTGGGGAATTGGGGGTTTGTTTGTAGATTGCAAGGTTAAGATCATTTTGATGATGAATTGAAGTGAGTGTAGTTTGACTTGTTAAGGTGCGTGCGTACTTTCCTTGGCAAGTAAATGGGCTGCTTTAGTTCTAAAGTAGCAAGACAGTTTCCTGGACATGAAGACCCAGTTGCTCTTGCTTCACAAACTGCCTGTGCGTTGTTCTCTTTTTTGCTCTTTCCTTTAAAATTACGCCTATATTGTTTAATCTTTTGTTTTAGCATTTTAATCATGTATTTTTTGATTCACAGTTAATGTTTTAATGTTAATGTTGCTTCACAAAATAGTTAGGATTATGTTGTTTAATCTTTTACGAGGTCTTAGATTTACGATCCATTGGGTTCTTTGAACTCGACCACCATTCAGCCCTGGTTTCTATCATCTAACTCTCTCAAATTCTTTGATCCAAATATGCCTATATTCCTATGTTGAAACTGCATTTTTTTTTTGGAAAATTTATATATATTTTCAAAATGGGTTGGCTTTTATTCGCATAAGGTAACAAAATTTCAAGTGTAGTGTCTTAAACATTAAATTATAGTTCATCAGTTTTTGCTTTCTGTAATGATACTCATGGTTAATAGATTATGTTATGCTGCTGCTACAATTTGCTGATAGAAAGGTTCAATTTTGACTTGTTTGGTTTACATTTAATTGAGTGTCTCAATTTCATATCGAGCTAGATCTGCACATTGTTATTTGATTTTTTTTTTTTTTCTCTCAACTTGGTGTGCTCTTCATGTTACTTTGTTCCGGTTTCATATGCCTCCCCTCCCCCCCCCACCACTTTTTTGCAATTCCTCAGTTAGTGTCAGTGAAGTTGAAGCACTGTTTGAACTATTCAAGAGCGTTAGCAGTTCTGTCATTGATGATGGGTTTATAAACAAGGTAAGAATCAACTGTACTTTGAATTTAAACCTTTTCTCTTTGTATGTATTATTGCTTTTTCCTTTTATTTTCTTATCAGCAATAATGGTGTTCATCTATACCATTTAAAAGGGAAAGGGAAAGAGGCTATTTACATGGTTTTCTGACTGTGGTATTATTCCATTCTTATATGTGAATTCTAATTTTATATTCGATGTTTCCATTAAAAAAAGCTTTCCACAATCATTTCATATAATCTCAAAAATGATTTCATGAGTTGAATTTCTAGTAGGAGAATTTGTTGCTTACTTTTTTTTTTTTTTTCCTTGAAAAAATTTGAATATGAACTTATTTTCATAAGCACCCTCTTAGAAATCATTGCAGCAAGCAACTTTAAAAGGCTATTTAGCTGTGTTGAAGTTTATAAAACTTAAGCATGTCACATTACCTTAAAGACAATTTTTAATTGTTTCTAATCATCATATTCAAAATGGTGGTTTTATTAACAACTCAAACTATAATGCCAAATAGACCCTTAATGATTGGCTGATGCTGAGGAAGCTTAACAACGTCGATGGTAGCTTATTAGATTTTGTTGGTGATGATCGTGATTGCACTGTCTCACAATAGTGATAGATCTTGGTAATTGTGTGGCACTCTACAATTTATATACTGAACATAATTTGTTTATTGAATCTGGACTTCCATAAGTTAGTCTTTGTGGGAGGAATGTGACATTTTTGCTTAAATGATTAGAATTTGTAGTACATACATATCTGATATTGTAAGATTGTAGAGTTCGTAAGAATATATCAGTTCCAAATGTAGCGCTGAAGATTTTTCATACTTATGCAGGAGGAGTTCCAATTGGCTCTTTTCAAGGACAGAAAGAAAAAGAATCTTTTTGCTAATAGAGTATTATTCTTACCCTCTTTATTCTCTTAGTAAATAAGTAGGAACTAGGAGAGGAAAAGAGTACTAATTTTCTCATATCTTGCTTTATAATCATTGATCCCTCAATTAATATATTGAATTTGGCCTTGATGCTGAAGTTTTATTGGCAATTGGTTGCTTAATCTTTGTTTTCCCGTGATAGGTATAACATTAGCCTTGCCATGGTCAAAAAATAAAATGCCTCACAGAATTTGTCTTTACTTTATAACCAAAGATATTGCATCTTTCATGTAACCTTTTCATTTGGTTGTGTAGGGTTTTATATTGGAATATTTTTTCGTGCAGATCTTTGATCTCTTTGATGTTAAGCAAAAAGGAGTCATTGACTTTGTTGATTTCGTTAGAGCACTCAGCGTCTTCCACCCCAATGCCCCTCAAGACGATAAGATAGATTGTAAGTTGAAGGGTTTTCTCTCAAACCTTCATAACATTTTGTATTGCTCTGTACTTTTACTTACATGTAGTATTTGGAATCACATTGCAGTTTCATTTAGGCTTTATGATCTGGAGAATACAGGATATATTGAACGCCAAAAGGTATGATGAGTCATTTTATTTGTCTGTGTGGTAATAGAAATGCTTACAGATCATCTTTTGCATGGCGCTGTTGTTTGAAAGTTAATTCCAGCAGAACCCTGGTTGACAATTGTGTTGGGATGAGACTTGTAGCTCATATCCTGTGCGTTGCTCTGTTCTTACTGCTAGTGCATTCCAGTTGGAACTTCTGAAGCTGAAGATATAGAACATAAGATTCTCTGCCAGCATTTTATGGATTCTTTCTTAGTATACAACTGTGAGGAATAGCAGAAGGAAACACAATTGGAACTTCTGAAGCTGAAGATATAGAACATAAGATTCTCTGCCAGCATTTTATGGATTCTTTCTTAGCATACAACTATGAGGAATAGCAGAAGGAAACACAATTGGTTTGGAAAAAAAGTAAATAAAGTCAGTATTCAGGGGTGCGTGTGAGGGGATACTCTGAAAGACAACGTGATTGCTTTATCTAAGATCCCTATAAGATCCCCATCAATGCTCAATTGGAGTCGTGTCCAACTGGAGTTGGTTTCCCAACAATATGATGTGACAGCCCTTTCTCGGAAATTCAATGCCATACATAGGTGGAAAGGGCGTACTGTTAGAGACCTGCATTTGGGATCTGATTATGGGTCTAGTTATAAGATGATATGATAGGAACTGCTTATATTTTTGTGTTTTCCTTTGGGAATTATTGTTGCTACTTGAAAGCTCACTATTAGAGCTCGTTAATGAGAGAACTCTACAATCACAATGGTAATTGAGCTCATTGGAGAGAATTCTACGATCTCATAAATGAGGCACTGGTTCTGGATAATATATACCTCACCCCCCTTTAGAGCTCACACCCTACATACACTTATTTTCTTAAATACAAAACAATAATAACTGTAAATAGCCCATCTCTAGGTAACTTCCTACCACTGCTAGGTAAGTACCCACAATCATAGACAAATAAACTGACTACATACAATAACATGTACAGAGGATAAATAAATAACTGTAAACTAAAACTAGGCTGCTGTTTATCAGTTGGAGTCCTAACATATGCCGTGGTTAATTTGTTCTATCCATCAGTTTATCCTTCTCTCTGTTTCAATTAAGGTTAATGGCTGTACTATGAATTAGAAAGTTATTTGTCAGCTTGCTCTCCCATTTAAATTTATCACTGGATAGTCTTTGAGCTTTGGTTCTTGGGATAAAATGGTGTAGTGGTTTGGCTTTGGGTTTGGTCATGAGTTCTGCTCTTTCTAGTCTGAGGGTAGAAAAAAGTCTGGCTGTCGATTGTATGCCCCTAGTTTCCTCATGTACCTTACCTTGCTTGCAAAAATGTGGTTGCCTGTTTATTTCACCATGCTTTAAAATTAACTTGCCTCAGTGGGGGTCACTAATGATAATTAGTTCTGCAAATACTTTTTCTTCTTAGAGTCACGTCATACACTTATCTGTACATATATCTCTTTTACCATTAAGTAAGAGATTGTTGTTTCTTGGACAAGAGACTATTAGAATAAGTTCTCTTTCACATTTTGTGGTCTAATTGGCATTTAAATCATCCATCTCTGCACCTAATTTTAGCACCTTAGCTTAAAAGAGTCCAGTGAATAAAAAGTTTGGTATCTATATAATATCTTTTCTTTATTTTAGAAAGGTCTTTGGGTACAATGGCTGTGATATTCTCTTAAATTTAAAAGAAATCTTCTCATGATTTCAATTACATGTTTCTTTTAAGTTTATTGAAGAAAAAAACGTGACACATCATTCATACTTGTTTCATTCATTTGATTTTTCCTTTACTCAAAACTCTTTGCAGGAATCTTCATTATCTGTAATTTTGACAGGTAAAGCAAATGCTGATTGCACTCCTCTGTGAATCTGGAATGAAGTTGGCTGATGAGACAATCGAGATAATTCTTGATAAGGTCAGTTATTACTTCTAAAATTTAAAGTATTGAGTACATTTCTTCTAATTGACAATCTGAAGGTTCTTAAATTTCATTCTGATAGCTCTCTGTTGTTAATTAACAGTTTACAAACCAGTGCTTTAACAATCTGTTATATGTTTATTTTGTGGTCTACCATTATGTCCCAGCCTATTCATGAGTTCATAACAGGCTTGAGAATCATAGGGGAATCATTTTGTTACAGTTACATTTTATTTAAAAAAATAAGATCATACTGTGACACTTTGGCTGCAACCTGAAATGACCATGATTAAACTACTATTTAAATCCCTGTTAACGTGGTGAATCAAAATTTGTGTTTTATGTTAGCAATTTAAGAGGCACTTTTTGATATTTAGGGTGAAGGTGGATCGTGATGGATTACGGCAAACATTTATCTGCTGCTACTTATGATCATGAATCACAAAAGTGAAATAGCCACCATATATAGTCCTTTTTTCCTGCTGCACAGTGTCTTTTATTATCATCTTTGCATGGATGGATTTCTTCTGATCTTCTCTTATAAAACGAATCAACAAACAAACAAAAAGGTTGTGCCTATGTTAATCTGCATTTAAGTATCAGTAGAAGTGCAGGAGCTGGACTCACCTTTTTTATTATTTTTGTTGATTTTCTATTGAATTTGAACGTTGTTATGTCATGCCTATGTTTGAGTATGCTTAGTTTACATGGATGATAAGAACGTCAAGTGAAAAGTTGAAGTAACTTTGGTTTGCAAGCATGAAGGGGCAGTATAACTACATGGATTCTACATGACAATTTCAGTTATTTATTTGGTTTCAAGTCTTAAAATTTCCTATTTGGTGTTAATTTTTGCGGACAGACCTTTTTGGAAGCTGATTCTGACAATGACGGGAAGATAGACAGGTCTGAATGGCAAAACTTTGTCTGTAAAAATCCATCCTTATTGAAGATCATGACCCTACCCTATTTAAGGTATATAGTCAAACCTTGCTATTCCATAGCACTATTTTCAGATTTTGTAGATTTGTCTCCCCCCCGCTCTCTTTCTTTTCTCTCCTTCCATCTTTTCTTTTTCTAGGCATCATGTAATTCTCTTCTGAAATAAATGCAGGGATATCACGACAACATTTCCAAGTTTTGTTTTCAACTCTGAAGTGGACGAAATTGCTACCTGAAAAAGATGGGAAATTAGGTTAGGATATTACAAACAGTTGGTATGACCACTGGCTTTTCATTTTTCTGAGTTTGTTGGGGAAGTAAACAAGTGTGTTGCTCCAGGTGGAAAGATCATTGTTGGGTGAAGTCAACTTGAGCTAAGTGTTGAATGTAAAGCATTGTGATTCTAATTGACATTTTCTGTACATTTCTAATGTTAATAATACTAGTTTTGTGTTGAGATAGAGCTTTCTCTTTGTTTAGACATATCTTTTTTGTTTGATTATGGGTGACATTATTAAATTCATGTTCTATTTCACCATCGAAATTATTGATGCAAAAGGATACATGTGGTTCTCAGGTTGCGATTGTCACTGCCCCAACACCCCTCAACTTAAAATCATTGTTATAATCTAATAAAATCAACTGCTAAAAGTCAATATTTGTCATGCAGTTGGTTTTACAATGTATTTAATGAGATAAATTCAAAAATCAAATGAAAAGAAAAAAAATGAAAAAAATGCAATGGAAGGCTTTATACCTTTAATTGACTAATTTATTATTAAAATCCTGCAATATATATTTCTATTGCTAGTGTTTGGATAAAAAAGAAAATGAGAAAAATGGAAAAGGAAACAGAAAATCAATCATATTAATCATTATTTAGAATGAACTATAATCTATCCGTTTTCTTCAATAAGACATACAAGTGCATATTTTAATTGTTGTAAAATTTAGATTAAACATTGATTTGCAATATTCTTCAATTTTGTATCAAAAAGAGGTGAAATGCAATTTATGATACAAGACTTGCAATGATAAGACGTGAGCACGACTTGTTAATCTGTGACAAATGAGTTTAAGTGAGCAAGAAACTAATTTTTATAAAAAATTCTATCTCATTTTGATATTTTCTAAAACTATTTGAAAAGATAATTGCCTGACTTTCATCCCATCACTGCCATGTGCCATATTTGGCAGGACACATCATCATTTTTCACCGCAAAAACTAAATTATGGGTAATCTATAATATTAATTATCCTTTAGCGATGACAATTTTTTTTTATGTGATCATCATAAAATTTTAATAAAAGTTTAATGACCGAATGTTTTAATTACCCTCAATTAGAATATCTATAAAATCTCAAAATTTATGTTGAAACTTGTGGTTCTATGCTTGTTCTTATGACAAGAAAGCATTGAGTAATGTTTTTATTTAGTGTGTTGTATAAGATTTTGTCTTTATGCAAGTAATTTTAAGCTTTTAAAGCTGTTCAAGCTAAGTGAGACGCAAGTTTAACCCCTCCAAACATCCAATAAATATCCATAAATGAAGTTAGAGAAGATTAATGGTGGAAGTAAGGTGAGAATTAAACGCAAAAAATTATTAAACTAAAGGACAATTGCAAGAAAATTTAAAAATAACTACTAAAATTTAATTACTATTTATGTTAGGAGTTATTTAACAATTAAATAGTAACTCTATATAGTTTAATGACTACATAATCATAAAATATATGACATCAGTTGTTAGTTACTAACATGTAGTAGTTACTTAATGTCTAAGTAGAGACTACACTAAAGGCAGTAGCTAAAAAGAGATTGAAAAATTTCACACAAAAGATTTTTTCGTTTCAGCACTTAGACTAACAAAATTTTAATCGCCAAATTTAGCTACTATATGATATGTAGTCACTAAATAACGACCAACATTTGTAGTAGTTAAGCGTAGATAAAATTCATGTAACTTAACTACTAACACATATCAGTTGATATCTACTAACACATGTTAATTGCTAAACTTAGCTATTGTCTGTAGTACTAGTTATATATATATATATATATATATATGATTATATAATATTTATATATAATATAATTTTTATTTTTATTATATACTTATAATATAATATTAATTTATAATATTAATATAAAATGGAATAATAAAATAGAATATAATATAAAGTATAATTATAATATGTATTTTTATTTATTTTCTAATATTTATATAATTTACATATTATAATCTATTATATATAATATAATTATAATATTTATTTTTAATAATTATATATTATTATATATAATATATTAAATTGCAAATATTATGATAAATTAAATTCTACATGATTAGTTACTATATAGTCAATAATTGCTAAATTGTTACTATTGTTAATAGTAGCTAAATTTAACTAAATTTTATAGTAGTTTAGAGATTAATAGACGCTAGGTTAGCTACTTATGAAGTAACTGAAAAAAACACTGATGCATCTTATTTCTTTTATGCTTTATCTCCTTGATTTGTCTCTTGAAAAAATCCTTTATTTCTCTGTAAATCATCCTCTCTGACTCCCTAATCCCTAGCCCCTTCCTTCCTCTACTCGTCTTTTTCTCCTAAAACCCTCTCCCTCTTCCTCTTCCTCAACTTCTCAAAGCTCCTCCACTCCAACAACCCTACGTAGCCCAGGAGGAAGTCCAACAGTGGCAGCTTCGTGATCTTCAAGCTCCTCGCGAATACGATGCTCTTCATTGAAAGCAAAAGATATTTCTCTTCCCTCTCTATAATCACTTAAATTCTCCGCAGCAAAAGAAAAAGTTTTTGCAAAAACAAGAGCATATCTGAAGGAAGTGGAAGGAAGGTTTCTCTTTTTATCATTTTCGTTGTCCCTTTTTTGTTTGTTTATTTATTTGTTTATGTTTGTGCGAAAGATATCACTTTGTAAAATCCCTCACTTTGCCAATCAAATCGGAGCCGCAATTCTAATCTTAGCTCTTTCTTTTTGATTGCTCTTGCAAGCGATCTTCTTTTAAATCAATTTAGGTTATTTTTTTTTTCTATGCTTTTGATTCTGGTTTTACGTTTATTTTGTTTGTATTTAAATTTAGTTTGTTTGTTTGTGTTGATTTATGTTCTTTTTTTTTTTTTTTTGCTTGTTTTCAGTATTTGATTTCGTGGTTATTTCTTTATGTATGTATTTAGGATTCTTGGGGTCTGATCTCTTTGCTTGCTGCTACTGCTGATTTCTTGGTTTCTTTGTTATTTTAACAGGTTGGTTCTCTCTGCTCTCCTTTTTAAACTTGTTTTATTTTTTGGTTGGTTCTTTGATTGTTCCTCGTACTTTAAAACATAAAATAAAATTTGTAGCTTTGTTTGATTGCAGAAATGTATTTTGTATGTATGAGAAATGTGAACATTGAACTGGATTTTAGTTTAAAGAAGAGATTAACAAAAGAATTCCTGAAATTTTGTTGCTTTGTGTTTCAAGTTCTCAATGGTGGAACTCTGAAGCTATGAATTGAAATGTGATTTTATGGCTTTTTATTAATAGCTAATGGACTACTCAATTAAACTAAAGATTTTAGCCAAAGTGTGATTTGCTCTTCTGTACTTATTTTGAGAAAATTGGAAGATTTTAACCTGGTGTTGGTCTCTCGTACACCCCTGTGCTTGTAATCAGACATTTAAGAAAAAGTTTGTCACAATCTCCATTGCACCTCTCGCCTGATCAAAACTCTTAATAATGCCACAGGCAACCCAAATGATCTCTACTAGTACTTCTATAGAAAACTACAACATAATTATTAATGTTATTAGTTAAATGTATTTCTGGGGTCTGTTTTGCAAGCAAGTTTTATTTATATTGTTAGTTAAATATATATAAATTTGTGGGTTTGATATGAAAATTTTCTGGGTTTTTGGAATTTTATGTGGTGAATGATCATGTATTATGTACAGGTGGTTTGTGTTCAATGATTTTTTGTGGGCAAGGAACATGTAGGAATTCTAGTTCTTCATTGCTTGGGTTTGAATGTGATTGCTATTCTGGTTGGAACAAGATACAAGTTGGTCCTTTGATCTTACCTTCATGTTTAATTCCAAACTGTAAGTTCTTCTCTTTCTTTTTGTTTGTTTACTCTTGAATATGAATTGTATTATACCTGATTATATCAGCTTCTGCAATTTTAGTACTGGTATAATGATCGTGACCAAAAAAATTAGAAATTCAAACATCGGCAACTTCTCCTTTAAGAATTTACAGTCTTTCTTGTTAGGTATGCGATGATGACAATAATGTCAAGATCATGAAGTAGAACATGGGATTATATATATATATATATATAATGGTCTGATGTTTGTGTAGAATGGAATTATGGGTAATGAGGTTGCATGCAATAAAGCCAAAATTGAAAACTAGCAATAATTCTTATTTTGATATATTTCAACATAAAACAAATGATGTCAACCACTTGGTCGGGTTGGGCAGTATGTATATGTATAATTAGTGATCTTAAGATGCTGAGAACTAGAGAAATGACATACTATAGATATTTGGATAAGATCAACGTGTTTGCAAGCACCTAATGATGCTACATTTCTAGCCTTAGAGTTATGTGATAGTATTTGATCTTCAATTTTAGGCTGTAATGAATAACATTTTAAATATGGATTTGGAATAAGTTAGAGTCAATTTGAAATGTGAGAATCTATCTAGTCCTAAACATTAGCACTTCTTTCTATTTATGATGAGAAAAACACCATTTGAGAATCTTTTTGCATCATAAGGGGTCCAATTATCCTTGCTTAGGTTTGATTTTATACTCATATTATAAATTGCTTTATTAAATTTAAATAAAAATGGTTTTAAATTTTTCCTATTCTGAATTATTAATTAATTATTTTTTTGTGTGAAATTTAAAAGATTGAAAATGAATATGGAAATGTTGAATGGGCTCATGGAAATGATGGATATGAAAATCTCAAATGGTGTGTTAATCTTGCTCAAGGCTATAAAATTGGTATCCCCCATATCATGTGCTAACAAGATAATGCCCCATGGCTAATGGTACAATTTGTAATATTTGATTAAATTATATTTCCTATGTAATTCTTTTATTCTTGCTTTTGATTATTAATTACTGTTTATTATATTTTTTACATACAACTTAGTACATGCAATGGTTATTACTACAATCAGTGGAACCCTCAAATACCAATATTCACGAGATGTGGATTGAAAACCAGACTTGCTAGTTTGTTGCTATTTTCTTTAGGATGTTTAATGTAGGGATAATTACTATAAACCTTTTGACTTTTGTCATATTTAACTAAGTCATCCCTCACATTTTAAAATTACTATAAAAACCCCTTGAAGTTTGTCCCATTACAGTGAATAGTCCTTCCACCTTTAAAAATGAGTATATACTGTTAGTCAAATAGAATCTAGTCAAAATAAAATTTTTTATTTTATTTGAATGACTAAAATACCCTTGTGAGATATTGGGATAATTAATTCCCATTTTTTTCTCTCTCTCTTCCTCCCTCCTCCATTCATGATTCGGCAAAAAAAAAAAAACTCTCCCTTTCAATTCATGTTTCTGCCAAGACCCACCACCCTGCTTACCACCACCATCACCATCGCATTCTTCCTCTGCAACATAGGTGACACTTTGTTTCCCCAGTAGTAAACCTCGCAATGATGTAAACAACTTTCGTTTCCCTGGTGGTAAGCATCACATTGATGGGCTGCTAGGCAAAATCAGGGGTAAGTCTGATGGTGGGATGGATGAAAAAGGCGATTCTATCTCACTAGAACCAGGATCCATTTTCACAGCTGTAAACCTTACCACAGAGGTGATTCTATTTCCATCTCACCAAACCAGAATCCATCTCACCAAACTCGATTCTATTTCCATCTCATCAAACTCGCAAAGGCAAAACCCATAATTGATCAGGAGTACGGGTGAAAAAGCACACACAATGGCATCAAGGATTGGAGGAGATTTGACTTGCTTAGCAGATTTGATTTCGTAGGAGTATTGGATGAGGCTGTGAGATTCCACGTGAAGGAGAGGATTAGGGTAGATTCTGCATAAGGCGGATTGGCTAATTTAAATCGTTGCAGTTTTTAATTGAAGTTTGGCAATTGTATAATTTCTTCCCCTTTCAAAGCAGCAAGTTCAATTTTTCTTAAACAATTTTATGGATAAATTAGGCGCAATTATTTTTGATATTTTTTTGCTGTAATTTCATGCTGGTTGTTTTTGTTGCTGTCTTAGGTATTTTTTGGAAAATTTCTGGAAAATTCTGGGTTGTTTATGGTACAATAATTTTCTGTGGTAGGAATCAGGAGAGTTCTGATTCAAAAGAAGGAATTAGGGTTTGTCCTTTTGGTGTGAAATTCTTTTGAATCATATGATAATTAACTCCTTATTAGACATGAAGAAGTTGTCTTTTTGTTGCTAATGTGATCCCTAAATGCTTGAGCTTGGGTTATGATTGTATTTGCAGGTCAATATCTCACAAAGAAAGGATAGGAGTGTGGTAGAAAAATAAAAATTTAAGATGAAAGTAAGGGTATTATTGGTAACTAACTCTTTATTCTTTTGAATCATATGATAATTAACTCCTTATTAGACATGAAGAAGCTGTCTTTTGTTACTAATGTGATCCCTAAATACTCGAGCTTGAGTTATGATTGCATTTGCAAGTCAGTATCCCACAAAGAAAGGAGATAAGTGTGGTAGAAAAATAAAAATTTAAGATGAAAGTAAGGGATGTTACTTGTATTTTACATAAATTTAATAGAAAAATTAACGGAAGAACTATTTAGTGTAACAAGACAAACATCAGGGGTTTAGTGTAATTTTAAAATATGAGAGACAAATTAGTTAAATATGATAAAGTAAGGAGGTTTATAGTAATTTTGTATAATTTAATTACTCTATATATATATATATTTTCAATGAAATTTGAATTTAGAGGTGAGACATACTGTTGAGGGAAATAATGATCAAGTATTTTTAATATTTATTATAATTATTTAAAATCAATTATTATTATTTTTTTTTTTGGTGAATGTTCACTTGGTGTGGTGTTGTATCATCAGGTATAAATTTAGCTGCACTTGCATCGACTTCAGATCATCACTATAGATGACCCCCTTCAAATGAGTTACCCGTATCTCTTTAGTGTACTGTTTCATTATACTTTTTCAGTCTAAACATTAGATGAAGATATTAATTGTACTTTTTCTTTTTAAACATGAGATTTAATGTATTTTTTTCTTTATTCTAATAATAGAATATTTTAATTACCTTACATTTTAATTGTTTTCTAATATTTATATCCAAATGTTAATAATTAATTAAATTTAATTCAATAATCAATAAAAATCATTACTATCTTAGCTACTACTAAAATAGTAGTTAAATAATAAATAATTAAAATTCAATTAAAATTCAATATTTTCAAAAAAATATTAGCTACTAACAAAATTAGTAGTTAAACAGTCTCTATTTAGTGACTACAGAAAAGGTAACAACTAAAAAGAGAGATTAGCGACTACATTGTGTAGTAGCTAAGCTATCGCTATTTAGTTGCTACTAGTATGTTGGTAGCTAGTATGTTAGTAACTAAAATTAAACCTTACCTACTGAATACCTACTGCACTATTCAGTAGCTAAATAGTTGTTATTTGTAGTCTTTATAGTCGCCTGTCATTAACTAGCAACTACTTTAGAGACTAAAAGTGGTAAGTCGCTATTTAGCTATTAACTTTACGTAGTAGCTAAATAGCTACTATTTAGTTGCTAAATTTAGTTTAACTACTAAAAAAAACAAATACAACATGTTAGTTGCTAAAGTAGTCGCTAAAGTCTTAATTATTGCAAAAATATGGTTTAGTTATTACTTTTTTGGAGTGGAGTATTTAGTATAGTTGATTAATAACGAATCTAGTATTCATAATCAGAAAGGCAAAATGCACTATGCTTGCATACCAAAAAAATTTATACAACAAAAATTTGAGATGAATAAATTAGCTAACTATCTAAATACTTCAAAAAGAAAAGTGGTATGATTCTTCATGCATTAATAGTGACACATAATGCCTTGATTATCAATAGCATTAAATATATCTTTCCCAATATATGTGATCAAATAATTAGGCATCTATTGATCTCTTATCTTCATAAATTTCATAGCAGAAAATACTCTTTCAACTGTGGCAATTGTAACTATAGAACAAGGACTAGAGTTATCCTTTCTTATTTTCACCATTTTTGAGCAAGATTATTAATTTTTGTCACATTCAAGAACTCACAACTAGACTTAATATCAATAACATATGTTTTCAACTAATTTTCAAGAGCAATGAGTTGAATATCAAATCATTCAGATTAACTTGAACAACAATAAGTAACTTATCTTTACCATAAGTAAAAAGTGAATCAGCTAGGCTCCAGTATGCAAAACATAGAAGTAACTTTATATTCACTTTATTAAACCAATTACTAAGCTCTTCAAGTTGCAAAGTAATAATTGCATAAAATAACTCGACCTTATAATGATGCATATTTATCACTTTCTCAATATTGCGTCTAAATTGTTCCTAAGCAATTTGCTTATCATCCATATTTAGAACATGTATGTTATGATATTACAAAACTAAGACACCTTATCAAACAAAGAGTTTCATTGATTATCTCACATTAATTGCAAACTTTGCTTAGTTATCTTAACCAAGGCCATAACATTTACGATATCTTAATTTTTTCCTTATAATGCTTGTGATAATTCATATGTGATTCTTAGTATGATTTTCATCAAATGAAGGTAGAATACAATATCAAATGATTGGACTGAATCCAATAAGGTGTAGGCTTTAGCTTTTTGTTTAGACTTTTTATTTTCCATCACAAATTCAAGAACATCAATTATAAAGAAAACATCTTAATCAAGCTAATCAAAGTATTATAATATAAAACTCATCGTGTCTCTCCAGCTCATTTAAGAGTAGACTTTTGATTTTTTTTTTCTTGTCCACTTTCAAGTTCACCACTTTCAATGGCCTTTAGAACTTTAATAGTTTAAGACTTTAAAAGCAGATAATGGCATTTATAAGAGCCTCCAATAACATTTACAACACTTGAGGCTAAACTAAATAGTGAGACAATTGATATATAATTTATTGCATTAGTTGCAAGGTCCAATTGAAGTGGATGTGCATGCAATGAACTTAAAAAGCGCTCACGTTCTCCTTTAAAATTAAAGCTTTAAGACCATTAAACTCACCTTGCATATTGCTTGCTCCATTATATCCTTGACTGCATAGTCTTGATATGCTTAGGTTGTGCTTTGCAAATATTGCTTCAATTGCTGCCTTTAATGATGAAGCACTAATGTCTTTAACATGCATAATACCTAAAAGACGTTCAATTACTTTGTCTTGCTTATTCACATAAAGTATAACAATTGCCATTTGTTCTTTAGTTGTCACATCACGAGTTTCATCCACCAAAATAGAGAATAAAGCATTCCCAAGGTCTGGAATTGTGCCATTGGTGGTTTTAATTGCATAAGCATGTACAAACACTTATAATAGCTTTTTGAATATCTGAAGATATCAATTTAAGATTTCTAGAAATCATTATGAGGACAAAGAAGCGTTAAAGTAGCCTCAGAGTTTCTTGGATTAACAAAATTATGTGTTTTTATCATGACTACGAAAAGCTAAATTTTGTCTTAAAAGAAATCAAACATAGTCAATTGAACCATTTAAACAAACTTGATAGTCAATTTAAGCTTATGTAGATTGCTTATTAACAAGTGTTTAAAGATGTTGTTATTAATTCATTAGAGCTTGGCAATTATTGTTAACCTAATAATGTGTACTATTAAGACCTCCAATATGCATTTGTAACTTTTCTCTTTCAATTGCTAAAGCCTTCCATAATAAAAGCATTACCATAACTCCATATTCTTTACTATTTGATTTGAAAAGGTAACAACATAAGCAATATGCTACTTCCTTCTATATACTATACTC
The DNA here is from genome assembly GCA_949677035.1 of Omphalea diandra. Classification (NCBI taxonomy): domain Eukaryota; kingdom Viridiplantae; phylum Streptophyta; class Magnoliopsida; order Malpighiales; family Euphorbiaceae; genus Omphalea; species Omphalea diandra. The sequence goes on along the minus strand of CATIWR010635431.1, from coordinate 17,346 downwards.
TAACCATGTAGGTATTCATCAAACCAAGATGGATTAAATTTTCTTAATACATTACCTTGTAGAGTTTGTTTAAAATTATGTTCATGAGATTGACAAGGTACATTTTGCAAAAATGCTTTTTCGAATTCCATCTTTTATATTACGATGATAATCCACAATTGATTTTCATAATGTAGAGTTTGATGAAAATTTTGTTGTATCAACCTCATAAAAATTTTTATTTGAGTTGTGACCCTGTTGATCATGGGTTTCTTGTCCTTGAATAGGTGATAATGATTCACACATAGTTTTTCTCTTATAATACCTTTTCATGACTAAAAAAGAAAGAAAAAAGGAAACCATAATCAATAATAATGATCAAATTATAATTATATTTATTAAGATTTTCAACATAAATAACAATACAAGTTATCTAATGGTATTTAATTAATTTAATAATCATACAAGTATATAAATATTGACACTAAAAAAATAAAAAATAGAAAAAATAGAGTACAAGATAAATTATTTATTTGTAAATAAAAATTATCACCGTAAAGTTTGTTTCATGAAAAAAAAAAAAAGAGAAAGGTTTTAATTGGTTCTCTTTTTCTTATTTTTTCTCTTTTTATTTGTGTACACAAGAATCCTTCTTTTTTTTTTTTTTTGGCAAAGTAAGGCCCTATTTAATTGTGGGAAATAAGTGTTGTTTTCCAAAAAAATATTCCAAGAAAACTAGAGAATGGAATTTGATGTTTAGTAATACAAATTTTCTAAATAGAAAACTTAGAATCAATTTTCTGAATTTTTCAAATTTACACTAAACCTTTTGAAAAAGTAATGTAGAATGTTTTCCAAGTTTTCCTTTATATTTGTACAAAAGGAAAACATGGAGTTTTCCACCTTTTTTTTTTTTTTGTTCTTCTCGGCATCAATAACAACATCCCCATTTTTATTGTCTTTATTAAACTTGTTTACAAACACTAACAACAAATGGATCAGTTGAAAAAAATTTTCTTAATAGAAGTTTGATGTAATTTTAAAATTTTATTTTATTGCTTTTTTCAATCATATATGAATAAAAATCTAAATTAATACATAGGAGATCAGGAGTGACTTTTTCATTCAATAATTTTTTTAGATCAAATCTATATTTATATTAAAAAATATATATCTTTGAGGAATAGATTAAGCCCTTATTTACATCCAAATTTAAATTATTTAAGTTTCTTACCAAAATAATATTTTAGTAACTAATTTTCTAAATTAAAAATGAAATTAGAAAATTGGAAAAAAAAATATTTTTCAGTTTTTCAATTCTCTATTTAGAAAGTAGAAATTGAAAAACAAGGAATTGAAAAAGAAAACTAGAAAATGAAACTAGAAAATATTTTCTAAAACTAACCAAGGCTTAAGAATCTTTCTTTATCTTTTATTTAATTGCTAGGTAGAATGAGAACAAAAAATGTAAAAATGGGAAACACAGAAACAAATTCAGAGAAATAATATTTTTAAAAAATATAGGAAATGAAATGTAGGAAAAACATGTAAAAATAAAAAATATTGGGACATATTTTTAAATATTTTTTTATTACATATAATAAATATTGAAGTAACTAATTATAAGACCATACTAAAAATAATATTAAAGATAATTATCTAAATCAATATTAACTATAAAAAATAAATAAGTTGATAATAATCAGTTAAATATTTAAAAATAAATATTAATTGTCTATAAGTTTCATAACTAAAATTAATAGTAGAAAAGAAATGTGTTTTCAATGAGAAAATGCATTTATTCATTTTTCAAAATTGCAGAAATGGATCCAAAATATTTTAGAAAAGTTTTGGTGAGTTTCTTGGAAGGAAACGTTTTTGAAACGCAAAAACACTTCCCTCCAAGAATATCTATGCATCATAGATTAATTGTTGTTTAGTATATTTTGACTTTATATAAAGGATAGAAAGTAAAACAATCTAGTTCCTTGAAGGGAAAGGATAATAATAAGGAAAACCAACCATTATTTTAAAGGGAACAATCAAGACTATTTACAATAAGTATAAATGCATATTAGTAGTATTTTTTTTAAAAAAAATAATGGAGGCAATAACCCTCCTTCTACATGTGGTATTATCACTATAGCTGATTGATATAATTGATAGAGATTTATAACCTAACAACTTATAAAACTAAGTTCTATTAATGATTGACGGTTCCTTTGATCACTGAGTGGGCTATTGAGCTGTAAGAGAAACATGAGAGCTTAGAGAATAAGCAGTAATGGAGAATTCTTAGTAAAAAACATACTTTGGGAAGGTAGAAAAGTGACTATTTATACTTTTATGCCTTCCGGATCCTTCTCAAGTAGTACCAAGAATAATATTTGTTTTCCTTATTTGTATATTCCCACAATATTAGGAGAAATATATAGTTTGTAGCCATCTTTCGACATTTGAACATTATACATGCCCTTATCTTTTAGTGAATTTACAAAATGACATGGTTGTTCACCTTTGTGGCTTGTTTCATCATTTGGCTCAATAGAGTTAATTCCAATGGTTGTTTGATTTGGGTCACTCTCCTTTAGTCACGTATCTTTATATTTTAGGCATAGGTGTTCGTTCATTAGGTGGTTAGTCATGAGAACATTATCCGTAGTAGTTCCCCTAAATGACTATATTTTAGATATTCATGTTAGTGATTTTTGTATTTTAAACGGTACTTTCTTGTAACTGTCGACACATAAAGTATGACTTTTAGCTTTTCCCTCAACTATCGTGTCACTTTGAGTTTTGTGAAAATTATTGTTGTTTAATTTCAAAAGCCTTCCATTTGGACTCTTTGATTTCCACATTTAATAAGTGCCCAACTTTTAATGTTCCCCACCTTATATATATATATATATATATATATATATATGGGATAAAAGATTTTAATCTGGTTCCTTGCGCATTTCTGTTACGATTTTGTTGCTATTTTATGTTTTTTCTCACTTGGGTATTCGTAGTTTTTTTAGTTGTGATGTTTAAGGTAGTTGTCTATTTATCTTCAATATTTTTCTTCCACCTTCTTCTTCTCCTCTAGGTGTAAAATGGTTAGCTCGTTTTCATCTTCTTCAACGATTAGGAAGCCAATGCAAAATTAAGAGTGCATTTCTTTGTTATTAAAATTGCATATTTGGAGTACATTCATGAGACATACTAGATCCTAAAGGCGTATGGGATGGTTATGTGTTCTGCACAATACCGAGTCCCTAACCCTTTAAGCTCTAAAGTGATCACTATTTATCGAGAGCAATTGGGGTTAAGGTTTCCTTTTCATCCTCTCATTGTTGATTATTTTGCTTTTCACAACATTCCCCCAATCCAATTGCATCCCAATGTTATTCGAATCTTATACAGTCTTATAGAGAATTGCAAGGTGAAGGGTTTAACCCTAAATACCTCACATATTCAGCAACTATATAGTTTGACTTCTCTTTCAAACAAAGCATTCTTCTTGCTATTATCGAAGGTGAATAACAATATGGTTTATAGTCTTCCTTCTTCTATGAAAGATTGGCTGAATAAGTTTTTTTTGGTTGTGCATACCATGGCCTTAACCAGTTTGTTCAAGATAAAGCCCCTGCTGTTGATAAAAAGGAGCTTGAAATACTTTGGGATATAGTGGCAAAGTGTTCGAATATTCAGCCTTCTTGCTAGAAATATGTTAGATAGTTCATTCGAAACCAAGGTTCAGCCCTAGAAAATCCTTCGAAGATGTTGGAGGTATGGGATTGGTCGAAAGAGAATGTTGAGGAAGCCAAAGAGACTGAAGATGTCGAGCTCCAACCAAACCTTAAGAGGAAGAAAAAAATGGGGGTAGATACTTTGGGTTTGTTACTTATACATTACAAATATCTATTGCATCTATTTGTGCAGGTGAGATGGAGTTCTTCGAGAATGTTTCTATCAACTTGGATGCTACTAAAGACATTTTAGAGGATCTCCCCCTGAGAGTTGCTAAAATAGAGGCTGTGAATGACGAGTATGTTATCGAGGTGACCAAATATTTTATCCTTCCCATTACTTCTGCTTAAGAAGCTTCAGTACCTATTCCTGCTATAATAGTTTTTATCCCTCTTATCGAGATTGTCTTAAAGGCTAAAGGCAAAGGGAAAGAGGTGATGAAGAGTTATAAAAGGAAGAGGGATCTCCCTCAGATGGAGGGACTTATGGAGGGTAAGGCAAGTAGGCATGAACAAATAGAGTCCCTACAAGCCTTAGGGGAAAACTAGTTGGATCCTCAAGCATGTTTATAAGCGAACTTAAATGGCATTGTTCATAACTTAACCATTTGTGATTACTTTTTAGACTTTGTCAACCTTCTACCTGATAGACAACACTGGTTAAAACTCCTTTCAAAAAATATTTGAAGTGCATAAGTGTAATATACATGTTGAAAGGTCTGCAGGCACTTAATGAAAGTTAGAGGAAAAGACTTGAAGCTGACCAAACAGATGTTATAAGTTTTATCACTATCTTTTACTCCTCTTTTTTACTATTTATAATATTTGATGAATGCATTTGCTTTCGAACATGTTGCTAATATTAGAATAAAGGACGTCAAATGTGAAGTCTTTAAGAAACTTAAGGCTACTGAAGTGAAATAAAAGAGATGATTGTTGAGTATGGAAGCGACATAAATAAGCTTTGTTAGTCCTATGGTAAAGAAATGAAAGAAAAAAGTCTTAAAGTGACCAAATTGGAGAAGAGCTTGGTGTAAAGGGAACAACAAATAGCAAGGAAGAACCAACATATTAAGTTCGCCTACTCAGTAATAAGAAGTCTTCATAATGTGGTGGACTGTGCCACTTTAGGTGTAGAAAGGGAAAAAGAGATAGGTTCTTTATGTTCGCTAGTTCTAATAGTGTATGATCAAGGGGTGAAGAAGGTCTTAGAGGAACAATAGCTAGGGATCAACTTATCAAGGCTAAAGCTTGTAGATTTTAAGATGTATACTGCTTATGCCAAAAAATACAAAAGGGACAACGAAGGAGTATTAGCATTTGATGTTCTATTTCTTGTTGTCCAATACATCATGAACATTAAGACAAAGATGGTATAAGTGGCTATAGTTCCCTAGAAAGGTGAGTCTCTAGAGAACCATTTTTTGGGTGAACTTCTAGCTTTCCCCTTGGGACTTCACAAAGGATCTCTTTTTGTCACACTCAGTGTTAAGGAGGAAGCCAATGCATTTACTTCATACATCCCTGGTTTTGATCTTAAGCCTTCAGATCTCCCTACTGATCCTAAGACTTCAGATCTCTCTATTGATGTAGCTCTTAAAGGCTCGAAGGAGCTAGTGAATGTGGACAAGTCTCCAGCACCAAAAAGAAAAATCTCTTGAAGGACAAAAGAGTTGGCGAAAATCGAGAACCCTCAACCTTCTCAGACTTAGATAACTTTTTGTATCACTTATGTGTACTTTTCCATGATTGTACTGTTTGATATAAATGATAGATATGTTTTTATTATATATCACTCCCTCTTTTAGTGTTGTTTACTTAAACTAAATGATAACATAATGATCCTTTACCTCTATAGTGTTCTTAGAATTTGACTAAATAAGATAACACTTCATACTTAGCACTTTAAAAGGCTCAAATAAGATAATAGGGTGCATAATCACACTTAAAATCTAATAATTTGAAGTCACAATTTGATCTAGTTATAGTAATTCTTACCTATTGGGATGAATAATTCTTTGGTTGAACCTTCATGACTATTTACAGAATTAACTCTTCATACTTAACGGTTTTCCAATTTATTTAAACTTTCACCTATTTCCCCTTTTAGCATTACTAGTCATTCTTCACACTTTACTCTTGAGGGAAATGAACATTTAGGAGGCATTGAACATTCACAAACTAGGTAATCCTCTTTTATAAGGGATGAATCTTATACTTGGTAAAAATTTATAGTTTTAGGGAAAGCTGGATCTATATTTTTATGGCTTTTTTAAGAAAGCCTGACCTTTATGTTCGACTTTTATGGTTTTACTAGGTGAACCAAATCATCTTCTTTGTTTATGGCCTTCATGATTAGTCAAACCTTATACTTAATAAAATTTTATGGTTTTTTGGGTGAATCGAACCCTTATTTTTATTCATGGTCTTCAAGATTGGCTAAACTTTGGCAAAATTTTATAGTTTTTATTGGGTGAATTAAACCATTATTTTTGTTTATAACCTTTAAGATTGGCCAAACCTTGGTAGAATTGTATGGTTTTTAGGGTGAATCGAACCTTTATTCATGTTGAAATAATGAATAATATGGTTTTTAAGGGAGTCAAACCCTTTATGCACTATATGTACTAAAATACCTTTTTTTATTAATCATACTTATGAAGATTGTTTACATTCCAAAACCTTAGGATTGATTGTCCCTCTATTATTGCTAATTAGAAGGCTCCATTTCTTGTCACACTTTGGACTAAGTATGGTCCTTCCTGGTTAGCTTTAAGTATTCCTACCCCAACATCTCTTTTGCCTATTTTAGCTTTCCTAGTAAAAGATCTCCTATCTGAAAAGATCTTTGGCGAACTCTTTGGTTGTAATATGAAACAACTTTTAACTTGTAAGTTATTGTTCAAATGGCTACTTCTTTTCTGTATTTTTTAAGCAAGTTAATGTGTAATCTTGCCCATTCGTTGTTAACATTTGGGTCAAAGTGTTGCACTTTGAGGTTGTTCATAGTAATCTCTACTAGGACTACTGCCTCCTTACCATAGGCTAGGCTGAAAGGTGATTTTCCATGGGCTCTTCTAGGGGTCATTTGGTATGTCTAAAGAATGTGAGTTAATTGTTCAACCCATTTTCCTTTGGCTTCATCAAGTTGTTTCTTTAATCCATTGAGTATGGCCCTATTAGTGACCTCTGTTTGCCTATTGGTTTGGGGATGGGCTACTAAAGTGAACCTAAGGTTGAAGTAGAGGTTCTTGTAGAACTTTATAAAGTTGTCACAATCAAATGTTTATGGAAAGGTATTGAGGATGCTGAATCTACAAATGACTTCCTTCCAAAAGAAATTTTGTACCTTTTTTGCTCTGATGGTGGCCACTACTTTGACCTCTGCCCATTTGGTAAAGTAATCAATGGTGACAATGATGAACTTTGTTTGTCTTATTGATTGGGAGAAAGGTGTGATGATGTCCATTTTTAAAATGGAAAACAACTAATGATTGTTGATGCTAGTTTGTTAAAATGTTGGAACTTTAGAAATTTTATAATTTTTTTAAACATTTTTCACAAGATTGTACTAATTATTGTGGATATTTCCTAATGGTGGGCCAGTAGAACCTTTGAAGTAAAGCTATACAAGTTACAACAAGTGATCCTTCATATGTGCCACAAATTCCTTCATGTATTTATTAGAAAATGTAGTAACCCTCCTCCTTTAAGACATATTTTTTTCTAAGGATAGGTGGCTGATGATTGATATAACGTTCCATCTTGATATGAGTATTTTTTATCTCTTTTATATCTTAATAGTTTCTGCTTGGTCTTTTGGTAACTCTTCTCTATCTAGATATTGGATGATTGGCTTCATCCATACATCTGGCTCTGCTATGCTAAAAATCTCTTATTCAGTTATGATGGGTTAGAGCCGTTCTTCCTAAAAAGGAAGATTCTAAAATGTCTCTCCCTATTCCGTAGCTACTTTGGCAATGTTGTTTGCTTCTACATTCTCCTCTCTAAGGATTCGAGTAATATTCCATGTTCTTCCTTATTAGGTGAGTTTTTTTGAGTAAGTGATGGCACCTCTTTAGATATTTTTCTAAGATATCATCTTTGGCCTAAAAATCTCATGTGATTTGGTTAACAACAAGCATAGAGTCACTAAACACCTACAACTCTTATGTTTTTACTTCAAAGGCTAGGTTTAACCCAGGGATTAGAGCTTCACATTCTGTAGTATTGTTATTAGCATTGAATTTTAAAGCAACCACATATATAATTTTAAGTTTAGCAGGGCTTTGGAGGATGACTCTTACTCCTACTCCTGCTCTATGCTCATTTGATACTCCATCTACATCAGAGTGTCTTTTGGTAATGGTTTGGTTTATTCATTACCTGTCATTTCTATGATAAATTCAACAAAACATTAGGCCTTTAAGGTCATTATGGGTTCATACCTGATATTGTACTCATTGAGTTGAAGCGCCTAGTGTGATAGTCATCTAGAAGTATTTGATCTTTATAAAGCTTTTCTTAGCAAGTGATTTGTATGAACCACAATGGTACGCATATGAAAATATGGTATTAACTTCTTTATTAAAGTCATTAGGGCCATAATGAGCTTTTTTTTTTTAACTTCATGTATCTTATCCCGACTTCATAGAGGACTTTGGTAGTGTAATAAACGAGATGTTATTGGTCATTTGCTTTTTAGGCAAGAACAAAAGCTAACATTTCTTATCTTATTGTCGAGTTCATATAAAGTGTTTCTCCTACTTTGGGTCATCTCAAGAGAGGTAAGGAGGCTACTGTTTGAATGGCTACCTCTTTTCTACTTTCTTTAAGCAGTTTAATGTGTAATCTTGCCCATTCATTGTTAACATCTGGGTCAAAATGTTGCACTCTGGGGCTATTCATGGCGATCTCTACTAAAACTACTGCCTTTTTTCCATAGGATAGGCTAAAAGGTGACTTTCCATGGGCTCTTCTAGGGTTGTTTGGTATGTCCAGAGAACGTGAGTTAACTGTTCAATCGATTCTTTTTAGGCTTTGTCGAGTCTTTTTTGTCATCCATTAAGGATGGACCTATTAGTGACCTCTGTTTACCCATTGGTCTGGGTATAGACTACTAAAGTGAACCTAATGTTGATGCAGAGGTTCTTGTAAAATTGTCTAAAGCTATCACAATCATATTATTTGCAATTGTCTGTAAAATGGTGTTAGGGATGCTAAATTTGCAAATGACTTCCATCCAAAAGAAATTTTATGTCTTTTTGTTGTGACGCTGACCATTACATTGGGCTCTATCCATTTGGTAAAGTAATCAATGGTGACAATGATGAACTTTCTTTGTCCTGTTGCTTAGGGAAAAGGTTCGAGGCTGTCTATTTCCTAAATGGCGAATGACTAGGGACTGTTGATGCTAGTCTACTGAACTGCTGGGACTTTAGAGATTTTGTCATGTTTTTGACATTTTTTACAATTTTGTACTAATTTTTATGCATCTTTTCTGATGGTGGGCCAGTTTATAGTAGGGTTATATAAGCTATAGCAAGTGGTCCATCATGTGTGCCATAAATTCCTTAATGTATTTCTCAGAGAACATAGTAACCTCCTCATTTGAAACACATTTTGTCCAAAGATGGGTGGCCAATGTTCTATATAGTGTTCCATCTTGATATGGGTATGTTATTGATTTCTTTTATATCTTAATAACTTCTGCTCGATCTCTTAGTAGTTCTCCTTTGTCTACATATTGAATGATTAACTTCATCCATACATCCAACTTTGCTATACTAAAAATCTCTTGTTCAACTATGATAGGTTAGTGTTGTTCTTCCTGAAGAAGAAGATTCTGAAATGTCTCTCCTTGTTTCACAGCTGCTTTGGCAATTTTTTCTGCTTCCACATTCTCCTCTTTAGGGATCCGAGTAATATTCCACTTTCCTCCTTGCTAGATGAGTTTGTTGAATAAATGCTGAAACTTCTTTAGATATTTTGCTAAGATATCATTTTTAGCTTGAAAATCTCCTATGATTTGATTAACGACAAGAATAAACACCTACAACTTTTTTGTTTTTACTTCAAAGGATGCGTTTAGCCTGGTGATTAGACTTCATATTCTATAACATTATTAGTAAGATTGAATTTTAGAGTAACCACATATATAATTTTAAGTTTACTAGGGCTTTGGCAGATGATTCTTGCTCATATACCATGCTCGTTTAATGCTCCATCTACATATAGAGTCCATATGTCTTTTGGTAATGGTTTGGCCTGTTCATCACCTGTCATCTCCATGATAAAGTCAGCTAAACATTAGGCCTTTCTGGTCATTATGGGTTCATACTTGATGTTGTACTCGCTGAGTTAAAGTGCCTAGTGTAATAGTCGCCTAAAAGTATTCGGTCTCTATAAGGTTTTTCTTAGCAGTTGATATGTTTAAACCGCAATGGTATGCACATGGAAATAGGCTCTCAACTTCTTTACTGAAGTCACTAAAGCCATAACTAGCTTTTTTTTTTTTTTTTAACTTCGGGTATCTTATCACGGCTCCATAGTGGACTCTGCGAGTGTAATAAATAGGATATTGTTCGCCATTTTCTTTTTAGACAAGAATAGAGGCTAATGTTTCTTATTTTACTGCCAGATACATATAAAGTGTTTCTCCTGCTTCGAGTTGGCTTAAGAGAGGTGGGGAGATAATGAACGCTTTGAATCCTTCAAATGCTATCTAGCAATCCTTTGACCATTTAAAATGCTTTAAGTTCTTTAGGTTTTTATAAAATGAAAGGCATATTTTCATCGAACAATATATGAACCATCCCAATGCTATAATTTTTTATTCAACTTTTGAACCTTGTTAATGGTCTTTAGAGGTTTCATGTCCAGGATGGCTTGGATCTTCTCAAGATTCACTTCAATACCATGTTCTGAAATCATGAACCCTAGAATCTTGCTCGCTTTCATTCCAAGGGTGCACTTCTTCGAGTTCAGTTTCATGTCATACCTGTTCAAAACTTAAAAAACTTCATGTAGATCATCTGCATAGGACTCGTTAGTTTTGGTTTTAACAATAATATCATTTACATACACTTTTATATTGTTATTGATTTGGTCTTTGAACATGAAGTTCATGAGCATCTGATAAGTTGCTGTTAGACTAGGTTATTTAAACCTAAGTCAAGACTCTCTTTTGATCTTGACAATATAGATTGAAAGGTTCTAATATTTCAAATAAGTGTTGATTTTGCAGAAACAGATAAATCTCTCAAGAAGAGATGAAAGAAGTTGTTAAACTCCAAAGTAACATGTAAATCACGATCACAATCCATGATTTGCGACCACGACTCATGTTAAAACATGCTGAAAATCAGACAGGCGAAATTGCGGAACCATTCTCAGCCACAACCCATGAAAAAGAAGGAGCCCAATTATGACAATGAAATTTGCGGTCTGTGTCGCGTCGGAATCACGACCGCGACTTTCAAAACTCCTAAATAAGAATTAAGTTTACAATTAGAGCTTGACAAGTGTTCCAGGTATCCGTTGGAGAACAAAATTCTTAAGGGCGACATTTTGGGTAGCAACCACGATTCAAGAAGAAGAAGATTGTCTTTCAAACAGAAGAATTCACGTCCTGAGTCGTGCATTGTATAAAAAAGAATCGCGACCATAACTTTTATAAGCAATTAGAATGCAAAGGCTATATTTTCCTGGTAGACTAATGAGGAGCTGCCACGTGGACTAGCCATTAGACTCAAACAGTTCTTTTAGCCGTAATTGGAAATTTGCGATTGCAAATTCAGCCTGACAAGTAATTAATGCTGAATCTGCCTAGCACATCTTGGAGATTTATACATAGTTTATTTGTAACGTTTCTTTGGTGGTTATTGCCTATAAATACACCACCAAATGGACTTGAATGCAAGAGAATAACCATTTGATATGTGACAAAACTCTTGCTAAGTTAATTCTCATCTTTAATCCTTTATTTCTTTATATATAGTTTGGTTTGAGCTTTAAACACCTTTTTGGGTTGGGTTTGAGAGTTAGCCCTTGCTTAGAAAACTCTTGTATAGGTTTTAGTGTGAGCCTTGACAACACTTGTGAGAGGTTTTAGTGTGAGCCTTGAAAACACTTGTAATAAATTTTTGTGTGAGCCTAAAAAACACAAGTTGTAAGGTTTGGTGTGAGCCTAAATACTAAGTTGAGTGTAAGCTTGTAAAACACTAGTGATTGAGTGAAATACCCAATTGGTGAATTGGGGAGTGGATGTAGGGTTGGTTAATACCCGAACCATTATAAAACTCTTGTGTTCATTCTTCTCCTACCCTTTTCTCTAATTTTTCATTCTTGTGTGCTTTCTCTAAAATTGAAAGTCTAAATTTGCCACCAATTCAACCCCTTTCTTGGTGCACTAGGGCCAATAGTTGCTCTTGTATTCTTCAGCCCAAAGGTATCTTTGTGTAGTAATAAGTTCTTTGATATATGATAAAGGTGATTTTCTCTTTGTCTTCTAGATCCATAGGTATCTAGTGGTATCCTTTCACAACGTCCAAATAGTTATACCATAAAAAATAAGTAGTTGAGTCTACCAGCTAGTTGATGTTCTACACAAGTAGCAATCCTTCGAGCACGCCTTGTTTAAGTCTGTGAAGTCAATGCACATCCTCCATTTGTCATTTGGTTTCCTAACCATAATAATATTGGCCATAGAGTCAGTATATTTCACTTTTATAGAAGTTTGGATACTTCCTTTTCCATGACTTTTTGGCTTTTTAAGGCAACCTCCTCTTCTTTTATTTGACAAGCTTTGCCTTAGGATCTACGTTCAACTTGTGGCAAGCAATTGAAGGATGGATCCTTAGAATTTCCTCTAGTTTGGAAATAACATCTCAATGTTCTCTATAATGACATTGGTTAGTTGTTTGTTGTTTCATTGCTAAATGACTCATATTTGCACCATATTTAACTATTTTGTTAGTTGAAATTTTTAGTTTAGTCAACTCACCAATTGGTTTTGACCATACTTCTCGTTTAGGATCTAATGGTTTAGTCTTTGACGTGCTTTCATTTTGTTGGAGGGCTATATGGTTACATTCATTTATTCACTTCTGGCTTCCCCTAATGGTGACCATTCCTTTAGGTGTGGGGATCTTCATGGTTAGACATCTTATGTTGTGGATAGCCGTCGTCTTGAAAAGGTATGGGCTTCCAAGAATCCCATTATATAGGAACCCTTCATCTATTATATAGAATAGGGTTTTGGTTATCGATGTTAAGCCAGACTATTCATTAGCCATTTCCATTATCAAAGTCATTGTCCCTAAAGATCAAAGTTATTTCCCTCTAGCCTAATAAGGGGTTTTCTTGGTCTTTTGAGATTCATTAAGATTATTCCCATTGCCTTGTATGCTTGCTCAGTGAGTGTATTGGCTGCATCACCCCCTTCCACCAGTAGTCTTTTGATAAGATATTCATTTATGATACCTTTTACTACTAAAGCATCATTATGAGGTCCTTCAATCTGTTCTTCATCTTCTGCATCGAACATGACGACTGACATGATGCTCTTCTAAGTGTTAATGAGGAAGATATCTGAACGTTGACACTTCCTAAGGGATAGGTTAGGTTGATCACCTCCCATAATCATGTTGATTACTCTGACTATCCTTTTAATAGGGCATTTTTTCATTCCTCTTTTGACATCTTCCCTTCTTAGTCTCTTTCTTTTATCATCTTTGACAAACTTCTAAAGGGCTTTGGTTTGTATTAGTCTTTCAAATTCTTTTTCAAGATCCCAACACTATTCAGTATCATGTCCATGGTCTTCATGAATTTGCAAAATAAGGTTTTATCCTTCTTGGTAGCCCTTTTGAGGTTTCGCCTTTGAGGGTATTTTATGTCAGTACCATTTTATTTGATCCAAAAGAGAATGTTACCTCAGGTGTCATTTAATGGTGTGAACTGTATGTCTATACCACTTTTCACTTGGGTCGAGGAAGGATTATAGCTTTGTAAGGTTCGGTGGGTGGAACTATCTATTCTTCTTTCTTGAGTTCTTTTTTGGTTCCATCATTCTCCTTTCTTCCTCTCTTCTTTCTTTCCTTTGTCTAGTTCGATGTATCTTTATCTCAGACTAAGTGTCTATGGCCTTTGTATGAAGTTTTTCTTTTAGTTTGTCAAACGTGATTCCATTTCTCATGGCCGCCATAACTATTTCCACATTTATGGTATCGATTTTCATGGCTTTTTTTATTGAACCTGTCAATGTATTCTTAGAAGGTTTAACCCTCTTTTTGCCTGCAAGACCTTAAGGAACTTGTTTTCCTCTTGTAAGGAATTTTAGTGGCTAACCTTGATAAAAAAACACATTCTAATTCTATAAAGGAATGAATAGAGCTAAAAGGTAGTTAAAGATACCACCTCTGTGTTGTTTTAATGAATGTAGTAGGGAAAACCTTACAGAAGACGGTGTCTGAAATGTCAATGAGTAACATGGTGGTTCAGAAGGTGAATAAATGAGTTCATGGATCTCTTGTTCCATTGTATATTTGTAATGTAGGAAGTTTCCATTTGGGAGGGAACTTCTTAATGATTTCCCATGCTATAGGTGAAACCTCCAAGTACTTCTTGATAGACGTTGATTTGGTTTTTTACTGTACAATATGAGAGTCGACTTTATCATCAATAGTAGTTTCAGTCACTCTTTTACAAGACTTTGTTATGGCTTCATCCTTGTTCACTTGTTGTGTAGTTTTGGAATCTTAAGGGTCTAGTAACTGAGGTTGCGGTTCTCTGTTATGTTTTCCAGGATTTTCCTTAGGCCGTTGCATTAATGGCTGCTAGATTTACGATGAGAGCCCTAGCCATTTGCTGATTAAAATTGTCTATGATGGCCTACATAGTTCTTGCTAAGGCCTCCTCGAATTGTTCCAAGGCCTCATTTGCAGCAGTGGATGCATCATCGATAGTGGTGCATGTAGTTTTCGTTGGTGCTGCTCCTAAAGAAGCGTTTCTTCCTTATGAGCTAGAAGAGTAGGAATGAGATTGTTTTTTGTGTGTCAGGCCATCACTCACTTGGATCAAAGGTAAAGGTTTAGTTTTTATTACAAAATTAGATTTAGAAATGCAAAGGTGGGAGCCTTAAAAAAAGGTTCTTAATAAAATAGTGAAAAGATTCCCACAGACGACTCCAATTAATGGTTCCTTTAATCACCAAATGGACTAATGACTTGTATAAAGGATAAACACACGTAAACTTAGGGAACTATGTCATTCACGGTCACTCTAATACTTAAATTTGTAAGGGAAACTTGAGAGTTTAGAGAATGAGAGCTTAGAAAATGAGCAGTAATGGAGAATTCTTAGTGAAAAATATATCTTGAAAAGGTGGAGGAGTGACTATTTATACTTTTATGCCTTATGGATTCTTTTCAAGTAGCGCCAAGAATAGTATCTATTTTCGTTGTTTGTATATTCCTACAATATTTGGAGAAATGTACAATTTGTAACCGTCCTTCAATATCCGAACATTATACATGTCCTTGTCTTTTAGTGAATTTACAGAACGAAACGG
This sequence comes from Omphalea diandra, assembly GCA_949677035.1. Lineage (NCBI taxonomy): Eukaryota > Viridiplantae > Streptophyta > Magnoliopsida > Malpighiales > Euphorbiaceae > Omphalea > Omphalea diandra. Next base: position 2,064 of record CATIWR010635431.1, on the reverse strand, counting down.
TTCATCTTTTTGGCTTGCTCTTTCATCATTCCGCTTGATAGAGTTAATTCCAATGGTTGTTTGCTTCGTTCGCTCTCCTTTAGCCACATATCTTTATATTTCAAGGACAAGTGTCCATTCATTAGGTGTTTGATCATGAGAATGCTATCAATTACAATCAACAAAAGCTAATTGTTGATTTTTATACAAATTGCTCTTATTTTTAACAGCTCCGAATTGGAGCTATTTTTAAACATATACTACTTTTTTCTATAAAAAGGATTCAATTGTTTTATGGAGGTTAAATATGATTATACTCTTGGGATTTATCTTATTTCAGTACTTATAACTGTATTTTTAAAAATATATCATTAAATTCTTCTATTTTGCTTTTGTTAGTCTTCTAAATCTTTCTGTTGAAAAACAAGTTATTTTCTATTACTCTAAGTTTAATATATGAAAATACTCTTACAAACGAAAAAAGATATAATGTTAACTAGAAATTAAATAATTTATAACTTTCAAATAAAATAGACTATGTAGTTGATAATTGTCAAAATACAGAGACTAAATATTTGGTTATATCTAAATAATAAGAACTAAGTAGTTAGTACATTAAATTTGAATTGACAAAAAAAAAAAAAAACTCCTTTTTAAATGAAAAAACCTCAAAGTCTAACGAGATAAAATAAAAAGACTTAATAATATATTTTTAAAAGCACACGAACTTAATAATGTATTGAGGTAAGAGTATAATAGAATCTAACCTGTTTAATTGTGCAAAGCTTATCTGGTTGTCTTAATAAGTCTTATTTTAATGACTTATCATGTAGACAATGTTTAAGCTTAAAATTTTCCTAGTAATCTTTTTTTTTTTTTTATTTAAATCCCTCTATTTTATTTTGAAGTAAAACATTTCATCATTTATTTTTTTAAAATATGTTACATGAATAATAATGTTTTATTTAAATTATTATTCTCTAAATCACAAATTCGTACCAATATATGGTAAGATAATTTAATTATAGTAAACTATAATGTATTTTCATAGAAGTTTGACAATAATATATATAGATGTGTGAAAAATAAATTAAAAATTTATTATTTAGATATTTAAAATTATTTATTTATTTTTAATTTATTAAGTTATTATAATTAAAAATATATATTTTATTAAAACTAAATTATATCCTTATCAGTCATTTTATATAGTAACATCAATATCCAACTATAATTTTATCAAATACTAATATCTATTGGTTATTATCTACTAGTTATTCTATTAGAAGGGGTGGACATTCAGTCTATTCGATTTATTTAATCTGATTTTTTTTTATCAAAATCAAATAAATCAAATTTTATATTTTAATAATAAAATCAAATTGAGCTTTTTGAAAAATTGAATAGACTGAACCAAATAAATTGAATTTTATATACTTATAATTGAACCAAATTATATTTTTAAAATTTCAGTTTGATTTAATTAAATTACACATATTACAAATTGGTTTAAGTCAAATTGATTTAATTTATTGATAATTTCAATTTATGCAATTTTTTTGTGTAGAAAATTGAAATGAATAATATCTAGATCAGATTTTTACTTTCTTTTAACTATGAGTTATCTGCTTAGTCAAATAGACCCTTAATATTTAAATGTGTTTAATTTCAAATTTGAATAGTATTATTTAAATCAATATTTTTTCACTTGATTTATGTAATTTTTTTTATTTTGTTTGTCTTTATAAATATACATCAAAAATTTTAATTCCTTTAATTGGAATATTATCTTTTTGAAATTTATAGTATTATTAAACGTTATCATTAAAAAATAATATTGATATTTGATTCATCTCACTTAAAACATTAGATATTACTTTTTCTGTATAATCTTCTTACATATTAATAATTTTGACACTATTTAATTTTATTTTTTTAAAAATATGAGTTACAAAAATAAATAAGCAACTGGACATTTATGATAGTATCACATAATTTATACTTATTATTTTTACATTTAAATATTGCCGCATAAATACAAAAAGTTTATATATATATATATATATATATATATATATATATATA
>CATIWR010635415.1:0-12765 GCA_949677035.1 Omphalea diandra | reverse complement strand
CATTTATAATATGAATTGAATGTCAAAGATTTAAAATTTTATTAAATTTAATTGAAGTTTATTTTTAGAACAACATATATCTAATATTTATATTTTTTCGTTATATCTAGCTTGATGTACAAATAAAAAGTTCTATAATTTAAAATAATCTTATTAAAAGAATTCAAATTAAAATGATAGGCAAACGATCAAAAAAACATTTATTTTGCTGAATTAAAAGTCAAATTTGTTTCGCAAAAAATATTTTTTAGAAAAATATTTTTCGCATTTTCTTTGTTTGATGCATTCAAAAAATTTGATCAATGAAAAATATTTTACTAATAAAAGAGAAAACTAAATCATTTACTGAATTTAATAAACTCATTTAAATAAAAAAATAAATTATATAAATATATATTTACTATTATTGGTTATATTTGACTATCAACAATCATCATCAATCATAATTGATCATCAATGATACTGATAATAAGTAAAATCCATAAAAAAATATCATTTTAATATTTTTTTCTTATATTAAATAATAAATAGTGAATATAAAATATTTATTATCTAAATTTTATTATAATCTTACAAATCAAAATAAAAATTAATATTTTTATAGTATAATCTAAATATTAAAAAAATATTACTCTGAAAATATTTTTTAAAATAAATTATTTTTTATAAAATAAACGGAGTATAAATTGATATCAGAAAAACTTAGGGCAAGTAGGTCATTGCATAGGAATGATACGCCTGAATTTTCAAGAAAAGAAGAAGAGTGCAATCATGGGACTGTTGCAACACACGTGGCGTACAATGGGATGTTCCAAAGCAGAAGGCTAGCTGTTTGGATGTGCCAACCTACGGGAAACTACCAAAACCAACGCATAATGCTTAATGCGCCACACAAGGCTAAGTTGAAAACGGTGGAAATTATTGAATGAGGCGCGTGACATCTTATTGTTTTATGTGGTTAAAATTTAGAAGCTTGTTAGAAGCAAGCATTGTCTCCTGTCCAATTAGTGGGTCGAATCAATAAAAGATTAGTGGTTTGATTTTGGTTTAATATAAAAAATTAATTAAAATTTTTTAAAAAATTATAATTAAAAATTAAATTAAATCAATTAAATTTATAATTATATTATTTTATAAAAAATAAAATTTTTAAAATTATTTCAGTTTATTCAAAGTTTAAATTATTAAAATATTATTTTATTATTTTTATCATATCATATTAAATTTTTATTTTAAAATTTTAAAATTATTTATATATTTTTTAAAAATATCATATTAAATTGAATTAACTGTGAAACTGAAAGTTAACTAATCAATCAATTTAATTTTAAAAACTATTAACTAAAAGCTAGAACTAACTAAGAAAGAACAAGAGAGGGTGTTACTTCTAGAGAAAGACTGGATGCTATTGTGTACTTGCGTTATTGAATAAGTTTTTGATTTTTGGTAATAATATTATAAATTAAAAATAAATATATAAATACTTATTTTTAATTTTATATTCAATTTTAGATGATGTTTAACATTTGGCAAGCAATTATTTTAACAAATAGTAATACATTATCTTGTTATTTTATCATATGATAAGTGAGCTAATAATATTGATCAAAATAAAAAAAAATTTATGAAAATAATTTAAAAAGTTTAACAATATAAGAAATTATTCAAGTAAAAATAATTTAAAAACTTTAACAATATATGAAATTATTCATATTAGTTCTTTTTTAGACTTTCATAATAATAAGTATTTAGTTTATTATATAATAAGAGAAATTAAAAAATTAAAGAGAAAAATAGCTAATAAAAGAAAAAAATATAAAATTATGAATTTTATCAAAATAATTATATTATTGTTAAATTTTAATTTAATTATCATTCTTTATTTTTCTTACTTTATACTTAAAAGTCCAATTAGATAATAACTTTTTTAAAATATTACAAATAACAATACATTTTAATTATAATTAGGATATTAATTTTTAATTATTCAACTAAGTAACTAATTTATCTAATAAAATAAATATTAGATTTATTTAAAATTTTATTATTATAATCATAGATACTGCACAATATACAAATTTGAGACTAATTTTTTATTTATTTTTCATCTCAATTTTGGGGTAAAATGAAGTGTTGTGGGCCTTCAATTTTAAAATTTTGCTCAAATTTCCTCTCCATTTTCATTGGCTTCCTAAACAAGGAGAAGTGAGAATGTTGAAGTGAAATCTTAATTTGTAAGTTAAAAGGAACTTTAGTAGCATTAATGATCAATACAAAATATAATTTGAATGAGGATATTGTTCTAAGACAAGTGACAATGGAACAAAATGGAATTTTCTTGGAAAATGGTGGTTGAGGGAATAAGAAATGATGCTATTGATTGAATGTGATATTATCCTTTTTATTAATATTTTTTCTCTTTTTAATTCATGTTTTGATGTTTGATTTTTGATATAGGGAATTTCATTGATAGATTACACTTTTTTTTTTTATTATTTTTCTAAATATGCCTACCTCTCAATATATACCAATAAGTGATAAAAAACAAATTTTGGATACTTAATTTTTTTAATTAATAATTTGAATACTTAAATTTTTTTGAAATTATTCATAATAATTTTAATATATGTGTAAATTGAATAGAAGCAAATTAGGGGAAAAAAAGATAAAAATTTTATCCTTTTCAAACTTAAATAAATAAAATTTGAATAATATCCAAAATTATTTGATTTTTATATGGTTAACTAATTTTTTAAGAGAATTGGCAAAATAAAAAAAGAATAGTTGCATGAAATTAAAAAAGAGTATTCTACCTTTCATTTTTAAGAATGAATTAAAAGAAATAAAACCAACAATCTTGCAAGATAGCCCAAGACCTTACTTGAGGTGTACAACTTAAAACCAAAATAATGACATGATTATGTACTAATTACACACAATCTTCCTGATTTAGTCATTGCTGACCTAAAAATTGCAAAGCTTGCTCCACAGGCCCAAATGAGACTCTCAAGCAACTTGCTCATAGTATAATTAACTCTAATTCCTCTCCCCCATTTTGCTTTCCTGGTTAAAAACGGCAGGCGTGCCTTTGTTTTGCCGTAGAAAATTTGGAATTTAGTCCTCTCTTACTCTATTCTATTCCTCTCTCCAAGTTCAGTCTCCCTTACCTCTCTCATCTTTAGTTGACCGACTTCACTCCCCCCACAACTCTCCCACTCCACCCCACAAACCCAACCCTTGCCCTTTATATATATAAACCCCCTCTCCACTACACACATACACCCACATCTCCTCTACGCTTACTTTTCTTTCTTTCTTCTCTCTTCCGCCCTCATCCAAGAAATCAAGAATCAAGAATTCACTCATGGCTCTTGAAGCTCTAAACTCTCCCACCACAGCTACTCCTTTCAACTATGAGGATACATGGTCCAAAAGAAAACGCTCAAAGAGGTCTAGGAGCGATTCCCCTTCTACCGAAGAAGAGTACCTCGCTCTCTGCCTCATCATGCTCGCTCGCGGTGGCTCCTCCACCACCACCACCACCACCGAAGAAACGGCCACATCTTCATCTCCACCGCCTCCACAACTGCCTGCTTTGAAGTTTCCTTACAAGTGCACGGTTTGTAACAAAGCTTTCCTATCTTATCAAGCTCTTGGTGGACACAAAGCCAGCCACAAGAAATCCTCTTCTGAGACAACTGCCGCTGCTAACGAGAACCCGTCAACCTCCAGCAATATCACAACACCTGCCACTAGTGTTAGAACCCACGAATGCTCTGTCTGCCATAAGATCTTCCCCACCGGTCAAGCCTTAGGCGGTCACAAGCGCCGCCACTATGAAGGCCCTATCGGTGGCAACAATCATAGCAGCAGCGCTATAACCTCATCAGAAGGTGGTGCAAGCCAGGGTCAAAGTCAAAGTCGCGGTGGCGGTGGCGGTGGCGGTGGCGGTTTTGAGTTTGACCTGAACTTGCCGGCTGTGCCTGAGTTGTGGTCAGGAAATAGTCGAGGGGTATATACAGACCAAGAAGTCGAAAGTCCTCTGCCCGGAAAGAAACCAAGATTGTCGTCGTTATTGCTTAAGCAAGAAGAAACCCAAGTCGGGGTTTAATTCTTCAATTGCTTGCAAGAGAATTTGCAGATTACTAGGGCAGATTCTTGATAATTTATCTTTTCTTTTTCTTTTTTTGTTCTTGATCTTTCTTTTGTACAGAATTTGTTCATTGTTTGTGAACTTCTTTTGATAATTTAATATTGGGTCATTAATTCATTCATTTAATTTCTCCTTATCTTTAATAATTATATTAATTTAATGATTATATTAATTTAAGGAGATGATGTTTATGTTCTTGGATATGATTGGATTTTTCTTGTTAATGACTAGAGTGTAAGTCTCTCTCTCTCTCTTTTTTTTTTTTTAATTCGTGATGTTCAAGTCTCAAACACGTCTTCGATGTGTAAAATTCAAATAATTTTTTAAAAATATTTTTAAAATCTTATTTAATACATTTAAAATTAGATTTTTTTTTTTAAACTCTCAATCTATATATTAGAACTCAAAAAAAATATATAAATATTACTTTTACCACTAGAACCAGTATCACTGATAAAAGGAAACTGAAAACAGATTTACTATATATCCTACTACAAAAGTTGCAAAATCAAGCTGCAATGCAATGAGGTAAACAAAATATAGCCAAGGACGATTTAGGGTAATATATGTAATGCTAGTCAAGTAGTTGGTATTAATTTTTTGGTTTGTAACCATTCAGCATTCAAAAAATCTGTATACATTCAATTAATTAGGATTTAAGGTGGATAGCACTATTTATGGCGGTAATTTTTTTTGCAGAATTTTTATAGGATTCGAACTCGAGATCATTGATTAAATTTAATCAATTTAGTATCAGCTAATCTACGCTTAGTGATTAAGTAGTTGGTATTAATTAATGAAAATTAGTATGCCCTGAAATTCCAAAGAAGTGAAGTCATGGCCGCGTTAACAGCGCAAATACAGCAGGCAGGCACATCATTACATTACATGGTATAGGAATGGGAGGTGCTTATAACCAAGAAGAAGAACCAACCCAACCCAACCCATGCATGTTATTTGGGTGATGGGTTATGAACCAGAAATAATCCCATGTGGATCTTGCCTTTATTGCACATGTTGCCATGATTATGCAACACAATTTGCTTGGCTTAGGGCACTTGTATATTTGTGCCTGTTAGTTATAATACCTACCTTGTAATGCCAAACCCAGACAACTTATTTCATTATGTTCTCTAATTTTCTGTTTTCAGAAAATCTGATTAGGCTTCTTAATTAAGTAGGCATTTATTGAAATCCTTTTTTGGTTTGTAAGAAATATCTGGAAGCAACCAACGCTATTAGAATTTGTCCTATATCTTATACTAGAAGATAAATATTTGATCATTAAATTATTAGGCACTATTTGTTTCACCTAAAATATTTTTCAAAAAAAAATTTTTTTATGTTTTAATCTATTTATTGCATGTAGAAAAATGTATCAATGAAAAATATTTTTTTTATCAATGAGAACTTTTTTCAATAAAATAACTTTTCGTTTTGAAAATAGGAAGTCATTTTTCAAACATTTGCAAACTCAATCAAATGAAAAATAAGTTATATACACATGTATATTATCATTCATCATTTTTGACTATCGTCGACGGCTATGGTCATTAATAATAGGTAGGATCTACAAAAAATTTCATTTTAATGTATTTTTATATTAAATATTAAATAATATAAATATAAAATATTTGTAATCTAAATTTAGTTATAATCTTATAAATTAAAAGAAAATTACTAATTTTTTATATATATTTGAAATACAAAAAATATGTTGCTCAAAAAATATTTTTCTCATAAAATATTTTGTTTAAACAAATTATTTTTCGCGAAATAGACAAAGCCGTAGTTTAATAATAGGTAAATTTTATGATGATATTACAATATAGTATTTGTAATTTTTTTAATTGTTTGTGATAATCTTTAAAAATAAAAATCATTTGAAGTAATAAAAAATTATGTATAAACAAAATTATTATCTAAATATTGAAAAAAATATAAATGATAACATTACAGTATAATATCATATATGAAATTGTAATATTCGCTCTTTAATTTATTAATCCAATATCGCTTGCCACCTCCTGATATTATGTAATATGTTTTTTGCCTTCTATCTTTTGAAAAACAAAATTTTAACAATTAATCTAGTTTAAACAATTTAAATCAAAATGTAAATCTTATTAAAATTTAAAATTATAAAACAGTGGAGGTATTTTTTTTATATTATATTCTAACGATTGTTTATAATTAACCTTTGTAAAGAAAGTTGGATTTTTGAGTTACAACTGGAATATGGAAAACTCGAACTCAATACTAAATTCAAGTTGAAATATACACTTATCGTACGACTAAATTTGTGGTTGCTATTAATACCAAATAATGATTAGATCACATCTTATTGTGAAATCCATTTTACATGAACTAATCATAGTGGGAGATGGCAAATAATTAAATAATTAGCCATGGAAGAAGCCTCTTAATTAATATTTGGGTCCAAAATTTAATAATAATAATAATAATAATCATTAAACAAGTGTCACGTAGTGCACAACACGTAGAAGAATCAACGCAATGTGAGCTGTGACCTTTTCTTTTACCTTTCCTACGAGTTTACTCTGTCTTGGCTGTGTACCCTACACTTACGCGGTGAGCTTCTAAACAAGATGGGTACCATGAAATGTTCCAATTCTTCTCGGACACGAACTGAACCTGTGCATTGAAATAATCAAACCCAAAACGTGGATTGCTATCAACTTCTGCTCTACTTTCTCTGTCCTACGAAACTATCAAACAAACCCCACTTGTCTATGTTCTTAAAGTTGGATATTTATCAGCTTCTTCTGGCTCCTAGTAGCCATCGCAAGCGGTTCGGAACCGTCAATTTCGGTTCATTAACCGACAGTTTTGCATATGAGTCTCTGTTTACGTTATTACACTCTAATACTATGATTAATAATTTAATATTAAATTAAATAAAAATTATTATTATAAGATTTAGATAAAATTAAATATTATTGAATTAAATGAAATTATTATTTACTATTAGATTAAATCATATTATTTAACGACATTATAAAAAAATATTACTGTAAAATTCACTTGAGTTTAATTTAATTTTTGATTGAATAATTCAAGCCAGTTCTAGTTCATAAACAATTTTAGAATGACTTGTAGTTTAATTAAGATTTAGAATCAGTTCAGTTTTTGTTCAAATTACACTTTTTTAAAAAAAATGTATAATTTTTTATCTACATATTATTTATTTATATATCTAAACAAAAAGGTTATTTTTTATTTGAGTGAAAAATAAATTGAACGAAATGATTGATTTAAAAAATATTATTAAAAAAGAGAAATATTTGAGTTTTTTGTTTACAGTTCAGTCTGAAATCAGATCGGAACCGCCAATTGAATCTGGTTTAGTGCTAAGGCCCAGAGATTAGGAGTGAGTTGTATACCATACAGTTTCAAACTGATTCAAACCAGAGCTGTTATATCATAGATCTCAAAATAATAATGCTACATGGTTTGGAATTCCTACCATACACGCTCTTTTTCATTTTTTTTACAGTTCAAGCTCTTTTTTTTTTTTTTTTTTTTCCTTATTTTATTAATTTTTCTATTTATTATTATAACTAAAATAGATTGATGTAATATTTAGCTAGTTTGGTTATATTTATTATTATTATTATTTAATTTGATTTAATGTTAATTTTAAAATTTTTATTATTATATAAAAATTAAATAAGTTGAATTTTTAGAAATAAATAAATTATCAAATTTATATTGAATTAATTTAAAATATAAATAATTATAATTAAATCAAATCAAATAAAATTTAATAAATTATATTTGATTGAATTATAAATATATCATTTTGATTATTTTAATGAATTAAATATAATAAACCTAAATATTATCACTGATGAATATTTATGTAACAATTAACGAACATGAAATTATAGAAAATGAATATTGTGCAAAGTAGATAATAAACATTCAAATATTCATTATTAATAAACAGAAAACTTAATAAAAGAAAATAAATTAATTTATGTAGAATATTGCATTAAAAATAATGAATATAAAAATTAAAAATGACAAATATTGTATTTTTAGATAATGAACACTAAGTACTAAACAATGAACATCAAAGTTTATGAAAGAAAATTATATATTTTTAATGACAAATTAACTCATGTATAATATTAATTACATGAAAAAATAATAAATATGAATATTAAAAATGATGAATATTGTGCATACGAATAATGAATATTTCAATACTAATCAATGAATATAAAGCTTTTTAATATAAATAATCTAATAAAACACAAAAAATGATGAATATTTTATCACTAACTAATGAAAATGAATATTCATAAAATATAATAACATGATTAACATATAAAGACTATATTTAACAAACATTATATTGATAATTAATAAATATTTACTATTAATTTACGAAGTAATTAACATATATCATACATGTGATAAATAAATAATAATATCAAAAAACGCATAGTTTGAACGATTAAATTATGATGCTATGTTATTTAAGATTTACGACGTAACTTGTCTTCAAACCTAAACATCGGGTCAACCTTTTAAGTCAAATTTGACCCAATCATATCTCAGTTTAACCTAGAGCTAAGACCGGCTCTTTGCCATCTCTGTCTCGTAGGGTCCAAATCTAATGTGCAATGAAGACAATATTTAATTTGATAGATTTTGACGAGAGATTTTGTAAAATTTATGAATTTAAATTAAATTCGTAATTTGAGTATTAAAAAATAAATAAAATTTATTGCTCAAAAAAGTTATCATCGATCAAAATTCATCAAAATGTATTATAAAAATCTACTTGAATTTTTACCAAATATCTTCTTTTAACGAATGAAAAATTTTATTCAACTTTTTAATTTTAAAATTACGCTTAAATATTATAAATTTTATATACATAATAAATAAATTACAATTTTAAAATATATGAAATAAAAAACTTATTAAAAATCTAAGTTATGAATTTCGTTAAATCCTTAAATTTTAAGGCCTCGATCCAAATGAAGCTTTCTTTTTTTCTTTTTTTTTTTTTTTATAGTTGTGTACATATATTGCAATGCCTTCATAAAAATTTATACTATTGATAAATTGGTATTAATAAAAAAATTATTAAAGAAATTGTAAGAGATTAAATCCCCTCACCTCCCCTCCTTCTCGCCTTCAATCTCTCTGATTTCTCATTTAGGAATTTCTTAATTTTAATGTATAAAAAAATTCAAATTTTATTATTGAATTAATTATTTTGGTGATTTAGTATTTGATTGATAATATAACATAAGAGGTAATAAATTTGAATTTTAATTATTTTGTTATTAAGAAAACCTTATAAAAAAATGGTATATGAAGGATTTTTTTTTATATTTGAATAATAAATTTGCTATCATCCTTCGGTCTTCATTGATATGGATGGACTGTAAAATTTATATTCATACCCTTCACATAATATTAACTTTAAAATTAAAAATGATAATTTTTTATTTGATTCAAATTCATTAAAAAAACTCAAATATCATCTGATTTTTTTTAAATAAAAGATATTGAATTTGAAATGATTCATAAATTTTTAGATAAAAATTGATCCAAATCTATTCCGACTCATAAACCAATCCAAGTTTACTTGACTTTAAACCAACATGAAATGACTTAAATTTGAAATGATTTAATTAGTTAAAATATTTAATTTTTAAAATAAAAAATAATATATTTTTATTTTTAAATATAAAAATTTAGAATCATTTGACTTTGCTTAAACTTCAAAAATAATCCAAATTCTTATATACATCTTGAGTTAATGGTTTGATTTGATTTGTTCACAATTTAAAGTGATCCAATTACTCTGTCATCTAAAAAAATATATCTTGAAAATAGTCCAATTCAAAATTAATTTAATTTAGATTCATCGAATCTGACCCATGTATCATTTCAATGCAAAACATTAAAACTCTAGGTTAGTGAGTCTTGATTACTTATATGTATGTTATTGACTTTACATTTAAACTCAACAATATAATAAAAGAGAGTGCATGTCCTATCAAGGCACGACATTACTTGTATGAGTTAGCAAAGTAGAGAAGATGCCTTAGTTGGACACTTGCCAAAGCTTTGGATGTAAGTTATGGAAGAAAGAATAAGTTATGGCCAAGAGAAGCACAAGCACTAGATAAATATATGCTTTTTTTTTTTAAAAAAAAAAAAAGATAAATATATGCTTTAATAGGGAGATACTTGTTGCTTAATTGAAGAAGATCAAGTCATTGAAAAGTAAAGAAGAAAAGAACCAGAAAAAAGTTGGAGTTGGAGTTGTTTGCGTGTGGAAGGTCATAATCTAATACACCAACGCAAAAGTCTTCTGTTATTAAATTGTAACTGAAATGAATATTCATCTCCGAATATAGGATCACATTAATTGTTAAAATAGTTCAAACTTTTCTTATTAAAAATAAATTTTGAAAAACATTTCAAACTTTGCTATAACATTTTGTTTTATTGATTATATATTGGATTTGTCTGCTCCCAATGGCATATTTAGTATTGTTATTGCTTATAATAATTTTGAATAAAAAATAAACAATTTCTTGCTAATTAATAATACATTTTTAATACGATTTTATAGGATAAGAAATGATTTTAAAGAAAATTCATTATAGAAAGTTTTTACAAAAAATTATGGGATTAAATTACTAATATAATTAAATTATTTTCACAAAGAGCTAAAAATATTTTTAAAACTTAAAAATAGCTAAGAATATGTCTACAATTTAAGAATTCCAATAATTTGACGACTATAGTTTTTTTGAATAGTAATACAAAACATGCTTTAAGGCCTAAGTTTTTCCTTTCATTTATGAGGTTGAATAGCTATTAGTTTCTGTTTTTCGCATTTTAATTTATTTAGGGTTCACATTGTGCTATTAATAGCTTGATTAATTGATTGATTTTTTTTTCTTTTCCTTTGCTTTTAGAGGCCGCAAACTAGGTGAAAATCAATATATTTTTGGCTCTGATCAATTTTCAGATCAGATTGATTTTGAGTTTTATTTTTTATTGGGTTTATTCAATTTTAATTTTAATTTTAATTTTTTAATAATATTTTTAAAATTTTTTAAATATTTTAATAATTTAAATTAAATTAATGTTAAATTATTTTAGGTCATATTCAGACAAGTCACTATATTAAATTAAGATCGAATCGAGTTTGATATAAAAATTTTTTAAGTCATTCAAGTTCAAATTGTTTCAGATTTTTTTTTAAAAAAAATTAAATAGAATTTGAATAACTTTTTTTAATTGAATTTCAAGTGAGATTAAACTTTTCACATTTATGTTTTTTAATTAAGTTTTTTTTTTTTTTTATAAAAATAGCAACGAGACCGTCTGAGGTGGAATTCTGTCATATATATCTATGGGTGAGGAAAGAAATGGTGGAATCAAATAACCAATTGAATTGATATTTGATTCAAATTTTAATGTAAATTAATTTAATTTGATTTTAATTTAAAAATTTGATTGTCAGTTTTTTATTTGATTTTCTATATCAAAAATCAAATAAATTGAAATTTTTAATAAATAAAATTAATTTAAATTAAATCAAATTAATATATATAATATTAAATCAAACCGAACTAAATTAATATTTTATAAATTCAATTTGATTCAACTTATAAGTAAATAAAGTTTGATTTATTCAGTTTGAAAAATTTTAATTCACTTTAATTTATAAAAATATAAAATTCAATTAATTTAACTGAGTAATCTAAACCAACTAAATGTTCAGTATCCCTTCTCCATTAGGAACCCAAGGCTCAACATGGCGTGACAAAAAATTTCATTATGAAATCAGATTATTCGTTTATATTTTTTTATAATTTTATATTAATAAAAATTTTATATTTTACATATTTATGTTAAATGTTTATATACATATTCTTATGAAATTTTTAATATATATACTAATATTTATGATAAATCGTTAATACTTCCTCTATCTCAAAAATGTAGTCACTTACAATTTTTTATTTTACTTAAAAATTATATTTAATACTTTGACAACTCATAATTTATGATATATTTTCTATCTATACCCTTAATTGTATTTAATGAGAAAATAAATATATTTCACTAATTTAATAATTAATTAATATAAATTAGTAAAATTTGATTATAGTTAATGACAATGAACATGTATTTTGAAATATCTACAAAAAGAATAGTGAACAATTTTTTTTACAATTTTATAAAAAACAATATGTTATTAAAATCTATATATATGGTGCAGAACCAAGAATCAAGATAGGAAAATGAGGCAGAAGGAACTAAAACTATCTCTGCCCCATTACTATTGACAGGACAAAAATTTCCAGTCATATTGCCATCTCTAATTCCTTGGAGAAAAGTGCTAAATACTTTTTTTATATTATTTTTAAATTTTTTTATTATAATAATATGATTTAAAATATAAATTTTTATTGTACTTTTTAAAATGATATAATTTAAAATATAAATTTTTTTATTAAAAAAATTTGATAATAATGTCAATAATATATCGCTATAATAAAAAAAATATAAATAAAAAATATTTAGCACTCATCATTCCTTAGTTA
>CATIWR010635412.1:0-17617 GCA_949677035.1 Omphalea diandra | reverse complement strand
TATATATATATATATATATATATATATATATATATATATATATATATATATACAAAAGTAATATATATAATTAATTTTAATTTTAAATTCAATTTTAAAAGAGTCATTTGTCAAGCAACTGGATTAGCAATATAATACTCTGATAAGTAGCAATATAATATATTCTTATTTTTTCATATAACAAGTAAATTAATAATTAAATATTCAGTTTTCTCAATTAGCTAAAAGAAAATATTCAAAATTTAACAATATAAGAAGTTTTTCATATAAAATAATTTTAAAAAATTTAATAAAATAAAAAGTTTTTCACATAAAACTAACTTAAAAAGTTTAATAATATAAAAAGTTTTTCTCATAAAAATAATTTATAAAATTTAATAATATAGAAAATTTTTCATATCAAAATAATTTAGAAATTTTAATAATATAAAAAGTTTTTCACATAAAAATAAATTAAAAAATTTAATAATATAAGAAATTATTCACATAAAAATAATTTATAAAGTTTAACGATACAAGAAGTTATTCACATTGGTCTTCTTTAGAACTATAATAAAAATAAGTATTTAATCTATTATATAATAAGAAAAATTAAAAGAACTATATAGTCAAAAAATAACTAGTAAATTAAAAAAATAAAACTATAAATTTTCTTATTTTATCGAAAAGGTTATATTTTTATTAAAATTTATTAAATTAATTTAATTATTATTTATTTAATGATTATATAAATTTAATACAATTTTAACTATTACTATAAATAGATTTTAATAATTCAACTAATGTAGAATGATTGTCATTTGTTAGTTAATTATTTATTTAAGATAAAAAAATTATATTTATTAAACTAACTATTCGATATATAAGTGATTAAAATTTTCTCATAAAACTATCTAATTAAAAATAACTATAAATACAAATAAAAGAATCATCAAAGAAACTATAAAATAGATAATTAAAAAAATATAAATGAAAAAATAGTTTTTGCATATTATCTATTTTGAAAATAAAATTTATTTACATAATTATATTATTTATATAAATGTTTATTTTATTAATATTTTAAATATATTAAACTATAACTGTAGAAAGTGAAATTATTGACTAGTATTATTAATTATTAAATATATAAAATATATTATAATCATAATTAATAAAATAGAAAAATATACTTGAAATTATAAGATATTTTGTTTAAATTATTATTTATAATATTTAATACAATACTTTTTTTAAACTTAATAAATTAGCTTATAATTATTTTATTTATATATTAAGAATTAATTTGTAAATTATTGTTTATTTTTAAAATAGTTATATGAATTGTAAATCTTTGTATTCATACATATATATTGAAATTTTATGGTATTGTAAAAAAATAATTAGTTAAATATCCAAAAATTAATATGCAATTTTTTAAAATGACATTATTTTCTTAGATCTTTCCCAAACTCTATTTTCTATTTTATTCTTTATTATATTATAAATAATTTAATTTTATATTTAAATTTATTTTGAAAATTATACATATTCCAAAAACAAATCTATATTTCACTCCTATTTTATTTTTAATAAAAAAATAAAATGAATTCCTTACTCTTAAGAAGTGATAAAAATATATATATAAAAAAGATAGTAAAATTATTTAAAGAGTCAATCTTGTTGACCTTTGGGTTGCAAGTCTTGTTTTGATGATCACAAACATATCTAAGAGCTAACCTTTGTACTAGTTATTTATGTTAATTCTTGCAAGTACATCAATTTGTTGAACTGTGATGATCGGAGAAAGAGTTATGATTGGAAACTTTAAGTATTAAGAGAGTCAAGATCAAACAAACTAGGCTTGATAGCCCAACAAGTGTTGCCATAATCCAACAGGCGTTGTGACTAGCAACGGGCATTGAAAGATCTCAATTAAGCATTAGATTATCACCTTAACATGAGCAAAGTCTTCTAGATCTCACAACAGGTGTTGGATAACTCAAACACATGAGCTATGCACATTGAGCTTTGCAATGAGCGTTGCAATTTCGCAATGGGCATTGTGTTTAATCTTTCAACAGATGTTGTGTTTTGGCAACATATGTTGAACCAAGTGACTAGATTTAAGCAAAACTCTCAAGATCTCAAAATGAACATTAGATCTTACTAATGGGCATCTGAAAAGCTCCCTAGATTAAGCTAAAGTTTCTAGACCCTCTAACGAGACACACTCAGTAATGCAACATTTATTAAGGATGTCCAATGGGTATTGAAAGCTTACCAATAGCCGTTGAAGTACTATTGGAGATCTTGGAAAATAAAGCATCAATTTTACACCTTTCTGAAAATCTACAATTAGCATTGTTCATACTTTCAACATGGGTTGATATTGAAGCCCAACAAATCTTGATATTTTCCAACAATTATTGAAGATAGTTGAATAAACAAATGAGAAAGTCAAAGGAGAATTGAGTCAAACTTCTCTTTAATAGCTAGTCCCAACGAGCGTTTCGTTAATATCAACGACTGTTGAAGTTATATTTTGCTTGACAACCAGCTATTTTCATGATATCAATGATGGTTAATGACACAACAACAGGCGTGAAGAATTTCCAACAGGCGTTGAGTGTTTACAACAGAAATATGAAGTGACAATTTTTTTTCTAATGGCAAGGTCTTTGTTTCAACCTATAAAAGGACCCGCTCTTAACAAAAATAATAAAGAATTGTTCCATTAAGAGAGTATGCTACTATGAAAGCTATTCTTAAATCAAAAGGGGTGAAATTAGAGTGATCTAGCTATTAAGAGAAATTCATTATTTTAAATCTTGCTAATCTTATCTTCAAAACAAAGTTTGAAGAATAAACTTTCTATATATCCTATTAATACTATCAACCAAATCAAACATACTTTGTGATTGTACTTTAAAGCGTTTTATTGTTTGAGTGATTGAGTTATCCTCATCTTTAAAATTGTATTTAGTTTAAGGAAACCTTTGGTTAGGATATCTTAAAAACAATACTTTGTGAAAAGTTTAAGGTAGTATCTAGAAACTATTATCAGATAAAGTTTTAGTAGCACCCGTAAGTTTACTTGTAATGACTTGATAGTGCTCGAAAACTATTGTTGTAAATTATTGATAACGCCTGAAGCTATCTAAATAGTGAATGCTCTAGTCGAAATACTAGAGGAGAAGACGTAAGCAAGTAATGTCAAACCTCTATAAATCTTGTGCTTTAATTCTTCATACATTTTTACACTTTGTTTTTTTATTTTTAATTACTTGCCATTACCTTATTCAACCCTTCTCTTTTAGGGCACCAAGGGACAAGAAATCTCTCTATGTTTGAAGAGAGAAAATGAAAGGAGTTATAGTAAATAGGTTGTTGAATACATGTTCATCTCTATTTGAAGGAATACGACAATTTAAAGAGCTCTTTGAGAATGCTATTTGAATTTGACGGTGGTTAATAAAACTGAAATTTAAGTGTTAAAATTTTAAGAGTTGAATCTTAAATACTAAATGAGTTAAATATTAAAAGTTCTTAATTGTATAATTGTTTGGTATGAATTGAAAATTAAATGCTAATTTTAATTAATTTGTTTGATAATTATAATTATTGAAATACTTCAAATTATTAAGTCATTATTTTATTCTTGTCATATTAATTTCATATTTTATAAAATTAAAAAAATTTAATTGCTTAAAGAATTAATATATTTTAATTAAAATATTGATATAATTCTAAATTAAGAAAGCCCAAATTAATATATTAAACTAAAATTATAATATTTCTCAATATAAATATGAAGAGTATGAGTTATTATAAATACTGAAAAAGGCAAAATTTAAAAGTGTATTTTTTTAATTTCTTATTGAGATATTGCAAGAGTATATTTATCTTTATATTTATGAATAAATTTATAGAGAAAGAGGTTGTTTTTAAATACAAAGTTATTAAATTGATAAGAATATAAGTCATGTTGATAAAAATATTTTGAGCGTGTTAAGTGATAATTTTAAATTAAAATTTTTTTAATTTATAATTTTTAGAGAATTCTAACTGAACTAAAATTTTTTAAGTAATGGATAAAATAAACTTATCAAACAAGTTTAAAAAAATAAGTGCTTAAAATTTTAATTTTAAGTGTTGAATTGGATTACCAAACAACTTTTTTTTTTAAAGTAATTAAAAAAATTAATGAAAAGAATTAGTCATAAACCTATGTGTGACATGGTATGATTATAATAATAAATTTTAAATGAATTTAATATTATTTTTATTAAATAATTTCATAATTTAAAAAATAAACTGTAACAAAAATAAAAAATTCATAATTAAAAATAAAAATAACAAATAATTGTAAACTATATATATATATGAAGTAATTATGACAAAGTTGTTTCTCATACCTTAATCTTATGTGACATAATTTTAAGAGAAAATTTATTAAATTTAAACAAAATAATTCATGACAATTTATTACATTGTCATTTATCCTTATAAACATAAATTTATAAACAGTCAATGAAATTAACTAAAATATTTACTTCCTATTCAGAATTTGTTATACTTTTAAAGTTTTTTTAATTTTTTTTTGTTTAGAAGTAGTTTAGAATTTTTATTATTTAGGATTTTTTTTTAATTTTTTTATTCAGAATATCTTGACTTCTTATTTAGATTTTTTTTACTTTTTGAGTTTTTTTAATTTTCTATTTAGAAATACTTTAAAATTTTTACTTTTAAAATTTTCTAATTCCCTATTTAGAATATTTTTTTTATATGATCTTGACTTCCTAATTATAATTTTTACTGTTAAGATTTTTTTTTAATTTCTAATTTATAATTTTTATTATGATAATTGAATTTTTTAATTTTTTTATTTAGAAATATTTTTTTGATATCATAATTATTTATAACATAATGTAAAATAATAATAGTGGCTATTTTATATATAATTATTTTACAAATGACAAATAATAGTTTAAAATTAACTTTGAGACTGAATTAAATAATATATTGATTATGATTACATGTAGTATTAATATTTAACATTAATAAATTTATTTTGGCTATCAAATAAAGAATGTTTTTTTTTTTTTGTTTTAGTTGTCTTAACTTCAAAATTTAAATTTTGAATATTTAATTATTTACTAAATGAGTAATTAAAAATAGGGGTGTATAAATAATTAAAAAAGAACTAATTGAATTGAATAAAAAATAAAATAATCAAAGATTTAAAAATGAAAACCAAACTAAGTTGAACTAATTATTAAAGCATAATCAAATTGAACCAATTGATTTGGTACAATTATGATTCGGTTCAATTGGACTTGAGTTTTTTAAAAAAATTAAATATTAAATATAAATAATAATTTTTATAATAAAATTTAAGTATTTTTAATATAAATAATATATACTTTTAATAATTTTTATATTTTAAAGTATAAGTAATAAATTTTAAATCGATTTAAATCATCTTGATTAAACTATTTTAATTTGATTTAACATAAATTCAATTTGGTTTAGTTAAATTGATTTTTTTATTAAAAATGAATGGAATAGAAATTCATTGAAATAATAAAAAAAACCAAAATTGAACAAAAGCCTAACAAATTCAATTCATTTAATTTTTTAATTTGAAACGATTACTATTATTCCTAATTAAAAAGCTTTAAAATATGAAAATAAATTTGAGCTGTATTTACATGTATAAAAAAATTAGGAAATATAAAAGAAAATTACTAAATATAAGAAGAGAAAAAAGCTGAAAAAAAGCCTAAATAAAAAGAAATAGGAAAAAGGTAAAAAAAATTCCAGGCCAAGAGAATAGGGAAAAATACAATGAGTATGAATTGTAGTCCTTTTATTTTATTTTATTAATTAAAGTATACTTTTTAAGTTTAGTCCTATTCTTTTAAACTTTTACTAATATAATGTCTTAAGTTTTTATTTTTTATATCTATATGCCTATCATTTTTCTTTTTATTTTAATAAAGTAGTTTTTTAATTAATTTTTTAAATAAAGATTTTGCTTTATTTCAGTATTTTTGAATAAAAAACTAATGTGATAATATATTAAAAATTCTAAAATGCTAAATTGTTAAAATAATTATTAAGATATTTGCTAGTCGAACTCGTATATAAACATATAATTAAAAATAAAATAAATATAGTGTCAATGATATTTTACAGTATTATCTTATAAAAGTAGGGAAATTAGATTATTTTCTAAGGTATTGAATTTATAAAAAAAAGAAATTAATAATTTATATTCAATAACATTATTTTGTACAACATTAAAATATATGAAATTCAAATTAGATTTTAGCAGATTCTGAAAATATATCAATAATCAACTGAGTTTAGAATCCATATAGTTAATAAATAATTAATTTTACTTAGATTTGAGATGGATTTAAGTAATATACTAAATACCTTTTTGGTTTAACATTTGCCTACTAACAATCAAAATTAAATATTTAAATATAAAAATAAATATTTAACAAATATTAGCATTTAATATTTTAAATTAGAGTTAAAATTTGATATTTAAAAATATAACTAAATATTAAAAAATAATTTTTAGCTTTAGACTATAAAATTAGTATTTAAATTAATCAATATTAACATTATATTCATTGTTATTTACACTACACTTCGTGTTCTATTGAAATTAATTAAAACATAAAATAATAATTTAGATAAATATATATTATATCAATGATCAGTTAAAATATTGTTTACAAATTTAAAAATATATTACAAAATTTATATGATATATAATTTTATTTTATAAATAAATAAACGTTATTTATAATTATATGTGTATCAAATATGATAAAAATTAATGATAAAGTACAAAATTTATATAATTATTTATTAATTTATAATTTGTATGTATTATACAGAAGTTATTGATTATAAAAGTAAATGATTATATTCTTTTTAATTAATTGTAATTTATTTATAGTTTTAATTATTAAATTATGAAGCACCTTATATCTATTAATCATTTATAAATAACCACTAATTATTGATATATAATTGATTTCTATTAAACAAATTCTAAATAAAAATGCATGAATACAAATAATGCAAATTTTGCGGATAATTATTGATATTTTCTTAATTAGTATGGATTAGGCTCAATTTATCTCTTTCTCTCTCTCTCTTAGCATATTTAAATCATCCACTCCATAAAAAGAATGACTAATCCTTATTCAATTTAACAAGGATAACATATCCCTTTTCTTATCTAATAGGACACAATCTCATACACATTTTTATATAAGGAGCTCTTGGTCTCTTGGTTAGATATCTTATTTATTATATTTCATATATTCAATTACTCTTTTAAGTAATCAACTAACTTTACTATCGAAGAGGATATTTGACATAAGGTTAGACTCTTTCCTTACTTCTTCCATGTTTTACAAGTTTTGGCTGAAGAGACTTAAAAGCTATCAAGTCGATATCAATCCCAATCATTAATTGGTATACTAAGCATGTATTGTGTATGTTATCCTTGTAAATGCATAAATTGCTCAAGTAATATTATAAGTAAATTTCATTCCCATGAGGATAGATTCTCATGAATACCAATAAAAGACTTAATTTCCTATTATCTAGCAATCAAACTATTAAGAGAAAAACAAATAAAAACTAAAATTATAAAAAAATAATTAAACAAATCTAAAATTAAATTAAAGAAAACTATTAAACAAATAATTTCTACGAAATTTGGGGATACCATAATTCTATTCCATAAATATACCAAGGATTTTATTCCAAGTGTGAATAGGTTGTGCTTGAAGATGAATTTTCTTAATTTCCTCAATTCTTTTTCTCAAGCAATGTTAAGTCTGTTATTACTGAAATTATATCTACTTTCGTAGTCATAAAATTCAATAAAAATGCATTAAGCTCCTTGAATAATCCTTTAACATCCTTAGAAGTCAAGCCTACTTTTGTGATCTCAATCTTCTAGTTTAATATGTTAGGACTAACTCTAGACTTCCACTTTCATTCCATCATCTAGAATCTCAAGCATTGTGTATATGCGGTAGTCATACATACAAGATTAATTAAACTCAAACATATTAAATCAAGACGCCCAACATAATTCAAGTAAAATTATATCATATATTCATGAAATAAGTGTTGAGTTTTTACTTTAATCCCTAGAATTGAAGAATTAGTTCAACATGGACAAAAAGAAAAAGAAATAAAGAAGAAAGAATCCATCAATTTGAGTAAAAGAATTTTTTCCAAAGGTCTTGCTAAACAAAATTAATGAAAACCCTAGGAGAAAAACTCTCTAATCTTAATAAAATCTCATTTTTATTTGGTGTAAAGATTGGATCCACTTTCTCTCCAAAAATCTGCTCTTTTTCCACTGGGGTCTCTTTAGTCAAATAAGTCAAAAACTCTCCTTAAAAGGAAACCGAAACAATGTTTAAAATTTTGGATCTGAGTTTTGCGTGGCCCGATGCATGGCCTATACCACGACCCACACATAATCTGCTACATACAAATATGCTCTACTGTGAATGCATGATCTATTGCGTGGTAATGCAACACTATTGGAAATCATAATTTTAGCTCTTTTTTAAGAAATTCCTATGTGAACATAAAAGAAATAGAAAATTAACTAATTCTAAAATAAAAAACTTATAAAAACAAGAAAAACTTCTAATTTATAACATAAAATATGTGCTAAAAAGATTCTTATCAAACTCCCCAAACTTGGAGCTTTGCTTGTCCTCTATCAAAATAATGAACAAACAAAAAAGCTTCTCAAATAAAAAATTTGAATCCTTGAATTTAGAAAACTTCATAATGTACTAGCATAATAAACTCATAAGAAAATTTATGACATTGAAGTCCACTTATGAGCATTCTAGACTTCAAGATGTGAGCCCAATGGTGAAAGCTAATGGAAATATTCCATAAGATGCAAGGGATATTGTGAAAAAAGAAGAAGAAATGACCTTAGAAAACCTTGGAATGAGCCCTAAAACTAAGCCCAAGCTCACAAGTCCAAAAGCCTAAACCTGCTAGCCTTGGTTTAGTGGGTTGTACAAACAATGCATGGTTGTGCATACTGGCTTTAAAACCTTAACAAAAAGAAGGTTCTAGAATTTAGGAACTTGATGGCCAAGTGGTCTATATAACCAACTACATGGTTGTATAGATAAGTCCCTAAAACCTTAACAAAAAGAAGATTCACAACCAACTACATGGCTATACAAATAAGACCTTAAAACCCTAACAAAAAGAAGATTATAGAACATGGACACTTGGCATTAAAAGGGTTGTACAACCATATCAAGGTTTGTACATCTAACCTTTTGGTTGTAAAGACATCCTTCAAACCCTAATTCTAGAACTTTCATGGTCTTGTCTGATTGTGGGATATGCAACCATAACCATTCCAAACTTTGGTGCACCCTTCCTCCTCTATAAAGGTCGTATCATTTGAAGAGGAGGGAAGAGGGTTGGATAACCCCAAGGAAACTCTACTAAATTCTGACCATAAACATCACTAATCCTAATTCATCACCATCAAAATCCAAGGTAAACAAGGCTTTTACTCTTCACTTTTGAACATTTCTATTGCATTTTTAGAGGTTAAGGTCAAAATATTGTGCCTCTAAGGGCAAAGTAACATCTAGCAGCATCTAAGGTTCCCCTATCCCTTTTCTTCGTTCGCTTTCTTCTTTTTCTTTTTTAAAGAAAAATCCAATCTTGGTAGGCTATATAGACTTCATATAGTCTATACGGATTACTTTATAGGTTGTACAGACCACCAATTGGTCTGTGCAACCCATTTTAACTATGGACAAATTCCAAAATTCATCTTTTTCACCATTCAAATTTCCCCACTTCTAAACTTTCTTTTGTGATTCTTGAAAGTTTCATTGATAGAATAGTTGGAGTTTTTATGACCTAAGACCCATTTCCATTCAATGGCATAATGATCAAGTTTAATGTTTCTTTTATGATTTTTCATACTTCAAGACTTTGTATTAATTCATCCTATGCCTTATTGAACATTTAGGTTTTTGTTTTGATTTTATTCTTGCCATGATCAAGTGAGGAATTTTCTCATTCCTAGGACCTTGAGAGTCTCATTATAGTCATTGTTATTTTGGTTACATCTTTATATATATCACTAGGCATATACTTTGGTCTAGTTTCCTTTCTTTGTTAATTAACATTTTAACCTTCTAAATGGTTAATGATGCTCATGGATGCCATACTATTTAAGTGCAATGAGGAGGAGGGTCCAACAATCCTAGAATCCTTTTTTGTCTTGAGTTTACCTTGGACCATTAATATCCTCTAACATGCCATTGCATGTCATGCTTATGATTTCTCATGTTACATGACTCGTATGTTTATGCTTGTTTGGTATTCTTGATTTTATCATATGATTCATGTTATGTGGAGATATTTATGGTTATCAACTTAGAAACATGCTTAGGTTCCTTGACTTGGAGACATGGTAAGATTTTTGCATGTCTTATTTTATTCATTTTGGTATTATTACCCTTATGATGGCCATTAACTTGTGTGTTTTCTTAAGTGTAGGTGTTTTTTTAAGTTGGACCATTGATGGTGATCCTAATAATCATTATTTGGATTAATTATGCATGATGTGGATGATGGATATACATGATTCTCCCTTTGCCATATTGTGTGATCCTCCTCCCCTTTGATGTGGATTATAATGATGTTCTAGATTAATTGATTAGATTATGCTAGGAACATGTTAGGGGCATTAACCAGATTAATTAATGACATGGTTAAAATGGTATAAAGTGAACCAAAAATGCTCTAAGGTCAAATCCCAATAGCTGAGTAGTTTGGGGTGCCTAAACTCTTCGCTAAGTTGTACCTAATTTCTAAATGTGATCTTTGATAAAGATGAATTGGGCCTTCTAAATGACTTAGTTAGTTTCAAATTTTGCCTTACTCGGGTTCTTATCCTAATCAAAGTTAGGTGGCAACTCCATAATTTCCTAAGGATGGTACCAACGTATTGTCCTGCCTTAGTCCCTTGTTGACCATCACTTGGATAAAAAGGGCTTCAAACTATTTGAAGAATAAAAGGATCTCTCATTGATCCAAATACGAGCCATGTCTTAAGGTTATTACCGTTGTTTGACCATCATCCTCTCAACCTTCGTTGGTCAATAAAAGGATGGAGTCGCAAGTAAGATTCCACTTGTTTGAGCGAAATCCTGAGGGCGCTCACACCACTCTTCAAATTTTGCAAGCAATTCTAAGTATAAATTAACCAAGAAACATGCAAGAATCACAATATACCTTTTTCACCTTTGATGTAATTTAAGAACAAACATAACACAAGTTAACATTATCAAACCTCTTCCTAAATGATGTTATGTATAATTTCATAGGCAAGAACGCATAATCAATCTCCACTAATGTAATTACACATGCCATTAAGGATCAAAAGATCTTTATTGGCTTGTCATATGGCTAGAAAAAATTAGCTTGCCAAAGAAAAGGATAAAAAGGTTCGAACAAGAGAATTCTAAGAATGAAAATAATTTTCATAAGTAATAAAAATAATCAAGTGACATAAAAAATTTTTACATGTAATAAAAAAAAATTTCCACTTGTTAGTCTACTTCCTTCTCTTAGTAACAATCACTCATTTAATCATAATTCAACACAAGCTCAAGAGAAATTTGTTACATAATGCTCCTTACATAAAATTATAAGCTCTAAATAATTCAAACATTAAAACTCAAAAGACTTAATAATTCTCAACTCCCTTTTTCTTTTCTTTTTTTTCTTTTTTCATTTTCTTTTTTGATATTTTTATCTTTTTTCGAAGCTTATTACCCCAAATAACCAATAATTGTATAGATACAAGTATTACACTTCTTAAAATTTTCTTCCCACATATCAAACAGTTGTAAATATTCTCACAAATACAATAAAAAAGGAACTTCAATTTTTCTTAACATATATAATGGAAATTCTTATGTCATTTAAAAATTTCAGTTCTGCAATTCTTTTGGTGGGTAAGCTATGATGATGGGTTATATGATGATAAGATTAACAGTACTAAAAAAAAGGAGAAAAAGGCTTATATGCACTCTTAGAATATATTTAAAGGCTCAAAAAGAGTGCAAAGAATAAAGATAACATAGGTATGAATCAGGCTAAATAGGTTTATATAAAGAATGCCTAAATCATTTCCTTGATCAAGTATAGAATGCCTAAATCATTTTTTTGATCAAGTGTGAATTAATATTTTATCTCAAAAAGATTGTATGCCTTAGTCTAGAATTAGTAGAAATGTTTTTAACAAACTAACATGCATATGCTTAAATTTAAATAAGCAATCAATTCTTAGGTGTAATAATTCAAATAAATTTCTTAATCAACTTAAACAAAAAATCATTTGCATCATTTATCAAACTTATTCAAATGTCTAAACTTTCCAACAAGGTAATTATGCATAGTTTCATTACAAGTATTTCAAAATCCAAAAATTCATAAAGTATGAAGTGATCAATGCTCAGGTTCATTCTACTTTACTTTTAGAGTAAACAACCTACCCAGAAAAGAAAAAAACAATTGAAATCCTCAAATCAACAAATTAAAATTTATTTTTTACAATTTAAATAAATCATAAAAAATTAAAAGAATAAATTCAATTCTAAAATTCACAAGAATAAAGGATTGAAAAAATTAACTTAAATCCTCCCCTAAACTTGAATGAAACATTATCCTCAATCTTTTAAAAATTCAATTCAAAGGATAAAAGGCAAAACTACTCTCACTTTTCATGCGATCGTGACATGATTCAGAGTCATTTTGATTCCCAAAGTGTCCATTCCATAAAATTCAATTATCCAATTAAGCCTTTCCTGAAATTAAATTTAATAGCATGCCTACAGTACACAAACAATCCACAAAAATTTTTACAAACACCTACATAGTAATATCATAATTTGTAAAAATTCTCAATAATCACAAAGACATTCCTATGAACCTAAAATACAACTATTAGATAAAATTCTCAATCTAACCATCAAATTTCTATTTTCACACATTAAAAATTATCATTAGTTCATGGAATTTAATCATAATACAACCATATCCCAAAAAAGACATCATTATTTATGAAAAATATAAGCAAAAATCACAAGTCAAATACCTACAATTCTTAGCAACCACAATTGCTAATTTTTTAATAATCTCAATTCAATTCCTTCATTTGCAAATCAATAAACATAATTTTCACAAAACAAAATATTTTTTTTCTGACAATTGCATCCACCAAAAATTGCTAAACAAATTAACCCAACAAACACAATTCATAGTAAAAATAATCTTCTAAATAATTGATATCCAAATTTTAACAAGTTCTTCAGTAAACAAAACTTCGGATTACCCACATCCAAAACACCTAAACATCCAAACATCACAAAACAACACCAAATTACCAATCCAAGCACTACAATAGTTAAACATAAAATATCTTAAAATAAAATTACTAAAGTAGCAATTCTAAACCTATAATAGTTTAGAATTCACAATTCTAAAATAACAATACCAAAAAATACCATATTAATTGTTCCTAATTTACAAGAATTAAAAGAAAAAGAAATTAAATGCAAGAAAAAAAATTCAAAAACAATTGGTTTGGTGGTGGAGGTTGTTGTTGGAATCCCATATGCATAAAGAAGGTTATTAATTGATCTCGCATTGTTCTCTTAGGTTTATTTCAGTTTTGCTATGGAGTGTACCTTGCATTCTTCCATTGATAGTGTTGGCCAATTACCTAATTTGCATCTCTAAGTTTTGGTTGTATTACTCAATTTGATTCACCATTACTTCAAGCTTGTCAATTTTCTCCACCTTCTTAAACTTTTCAATCGAGAACATTTGCATGTCTCATGCTTTCTTCTTTTCTTATTGGATTGGTTGAGCTATGAAAACTCCAACTTATTGCCTTTGAATAAAACCAAAAGGATGAGAAGACTTGGTTTGATTAGCTTAATTACTCCATGAAAAGTAAGGATAATTCATCCACCTAGGATCATTGGTGTTTGACTATAGATTATTGGACTACATATTGAAATTTGAGACATACTGCACTTGCTTGACTAAATTTTTAACAAAAGGACTCCCTACTTGACATCGAGTTCCCATGTGTCCTCCCTCACACCATTCACAATTCAATGGTAAGGTATTGATTACATGTGTACTCACACCTTGAAGCTTCTTTACAAAAAACATCCATCTTGGCATTCAATATGGTATAAGCATTAATATCATCCTAACAATGGAGCCAAAAACTTATTGCACAAATCGCTCAAGTAATATAATGATAAGTAAAATTTGTTCCCACGATGATAGATTATCACAAGTACCAATAAAAACTTAATTTTTCTATTATCTAGCAACTAAACTATTGACAAATAAAATAAATAAAAATTGATATTACAAAAAAATAATTAAACAAATCTGAAGTTAAATTCAAGAAAACTGTTATGCAAATAATTTCTAAGGAATTCGGGTACACCACAATGCTATTCCATAAATATACTAAGGATTTTGTTCCAAATGTGAATGGTTTATTCTTGAAGATGGACTTTCCTAATTTCCTCAATATTCTCTCTCAAGTAATGTTGAGTTTATTATTGTAGAAATTATTTATACTTTTGTGGTCACAAAATTTAATAAAAATGCAGTAAATTTCTTGAATAATCTTTTAACATTTGTAGAAGTTAAGTCTACTTTCATTGTCTCAATTTTCTAGTTTAATATGTTAGGACTAGTCATAAACTTTCACTTTCACTCCATCATTTAGAATCTCAAGCATTGCATAGATATGACCATCATACATACAAGGTTAATTAAGCTCAAACATATTAAATCAAGGCACCCAATACAATCAAAGCAAAGTCAATTCATATGTTCATGAAATAAGAATTGAGTTTTCACCCTAATTCCTAGAATCAAAGAATTAGTTTAACATGGACAAAGAAAAAGAAATAAAAAAGAAAGAACCCATCAATTTGAGTAGAAGAACTTTTCTTAAGAAAAGTTCTTGCTAAATAAAATCAATAAAAACCCTAAGAGAAAAGCTTTTTAAACTTTATAATATCTCCATCTTATTTGATGAAAAGTTGAATCCATTTTTCTTTCATAAAAATCTACTATTTTTTTTCCCAGGTCTCTTTAGTCAAAAAGCTCAAAAACTCTCCTTAAAAGGCAACTGAAATAAAATTTAAAATTCTAGATTTGACACTTTTCATGGCCTATGCTATGACCCATGCACAATCCGCTAAATATGAATAAGCTCCTGCTAAATGGTAAACTTCGCTGGTCAATGTATGGTCCATTGCATGGCTCATACAATACTATTGAAAATTACAATTTCAGCTCATTTTTTAAGAAATTTCTACATGAACATAAAAGAAATTAAAAAAACCAACTAATCAAAATAAAAAACCTACAAAAATAAGAAAAACTCCTAATTTATAACCTAAAATATATGCTAAATAAATTCCTATAAGCATGGATCGGTTAAGGCAAGCTAGGGAGGAGTGGGAACAAGC
This sequence comes from Omphalea diandra, assembly GCA_949677035.1. Taxonomy (NCBI): domain Eukaryota; kingdom Viridiplantae; phylum Streptophyta; class Magnoliopsida; order Malpighiales; family Euphorbiaceae; genus Omphalea; species Omphalea diandra. The sequence goes on along the minus strand of CATIWR010635412.1, from coordinate 2,021 downwards.
TTAAGAGTCACGCTTAGCTTAACATGCACTACCAAAGGAGACAATTGGATCTTTGTATAAGCTTGTTCATGGTCAGACTAGACATTTTGAATGTATGTTCTTAGATAATTAAGATATATAAAGAAAGATTATAGATGTTGTAAAAAAAGGCTCAAGGCAAAAGACACATTAATCTAGATTAGCATTCTTATGACTATAATCCTTTATAACAAAAGGTTAGAGATGAGTTAGTGCCCAAAAAATTTAAGCTCCCATACATTGACAATTATGATGACTTCATTGACTCCAGGAGTTAAATGCACAAATTCAGATATAAGCTTAAGATATACAATTGTTAAGATGTTTTATTATATAAAATCTTTCGTTCCACTCCTGAAAGAGTTACCTAAGAGCGATACCAAGACTAAGCCCAAGGTTCATTTTGAAGTTTCACCTAACTATCTTAATTATTTATAGCTTATTTTGTATATGCCACATAATAAAAAAAAAATCTCCTTTAACCTATATTAGGTCATTTGTGAAGAAGCCAAATTCAATAAGACGAACATGTGGATCAATAACCTCCATCATAAAGTAGTTATGGTTGCCATGATTTGTAATTGTGAAAATAGAGGACTCTTTCACTCATTGAGTGTTGATCCACCTAAAAAACTTTTATGAGTTAATGGCATAAAGTCATAAATTCATCTGCTTAAATGATAACCTTTGAAACTACTTTCATAGTCCATATAAAAGGTGAGATGAAATGGGGCAAATTGATAGTAGAAATGATAAGTGTTGAGCTAAAAATAATTATTCAAATTCAAGTTCCAACCTTAATAGTTCCTCTAATAGTTTAGCCTACTACTTCACTCCTCTCTTGGTAAGCAGAAATATAATCTTTCATTAAATTAATATATCTAAAGAAAGAATCTAGTATCCTCATCCTTCAAAGAGTTTGGCCACTAAAAACCAAGATAAATACTATAATTTCACCAAGATAATAGACATGACATAAAAGATTACTAGGATCTTTATAATGAAATTGAATGGTTAATGTTGGCCCTTGGCACTAAGAAGGGGGGTTGAATTGGTGTATAAAAATTTAAAAATAAAAAAGAGGGAAAAAATAATGAGAATAATGAAGACAAGCGATTTATAGTGGTTCGGGTATTAACCAACCCTACGTCCACTCCCCAATTCACCAATTGGGTATTTCACTCAATAACTAGTGTTTTACAAGCTCACACTCAACTTACAACCGTGTGTTTTACGGGCTCACACATAACCTTACAACCGTGTGTTTTACGGGCTCACACACAACCTTACAACAGTGTGTTTTACGGGCTCACACACAACCTTACAATATGGTGTTTAATGCTCACACCCAACAAATTAAAAATATAACAAAGAAAATTGAAATAAATGAGTGGCAAAGATTGAGAGCTTTTTCTCTTGATAATAAATTTCTTGATAGTAAATCTCTTAGTCTCTTGATCTTTGCTCTTAATGCTTGGTGGAGTATTTATACCCAGTTTTATAACGGCTAGTTTGTAACGGCTAGTTTGTAACGGCTAGTTTTATAACGGCTAGTTTGTAACGGCTAGTTTTCCAACGGCTAGTTTATAACGGCTAGTTTTCCAATAGTGCTTTAGGAAAATATAGCCGTTGTGTTTCTTCAGCCAGCATAAGTTGCAATCGCTAATTCATTTGTGCAGACCGCGATTCTAACCGATAATCAGTCTGTCAAAAATCTGCATTTTTAATTTCTCAAATTGTGGTCGCTACCAACATGTAGCCTTCGCGATTTTTGACTTCCAATGACTTCCTAGAACACTTGTCAAGCTTCGATTGTGGAGTTGATTCTCATTTGGAGTTCTTTGAAAAATGCGATCTCAACTCCGGTGCGACTTGGACCGTAAATTCTACTGTGACAATTGGACCTTGACTGAGAGACTTATATTTCTGCAAAATCAAAACTTAATAAAAATATTAGTAATGATCAATCTCCTTTGTCAAAATCAAAAGAGGTTCTAAACTTA